>OX155951.1:39301807-39364307 GCA_944548615.1 Micropterix aruncella | reverse complement strand
AAGAAACATGTCCTATGCTGTCATTGTCGCTCTCAGATTCGAGATCGAGTCTTGTAACCCTTCGAGGACGATAAGATTGCTTATGAGTCTGTCCTGATGAAGTTGAAGGTTGATCCAAGCTCACTGATGTGTCGTGATTATCTTGCGGATTGATGTCGGAAGCTGTGATACTTTTTCCTGGAGAAACGTTAACTTTCTTCCTCTTTTTGTTTTTTCTTGTAGACGTGATGGTCTGCCTCTTTGAATTCAGGTTTTCAATAAAGCTTTCGCCAATTAGTGCTTTTACCGCAGGTAAGGCTTCAATAGTATACATGGGCAGTCTTTGTAATACTTTGTGACGATTTACAGGAGCAATACCACATTTACGGAAGCCAGCTTTAAGATTTTGAGCACAATTTTCCTTCAAAACTTCCAAGAGTTTTTTTAATAGTCCTGGAAATTCATCTTTGGGGACTGTCATACAGCGACTATTGCGAATAGACTCTTTCCATTGATTTAAAACTTTTCGCCAGGCAATTTTAACAGGTCTAAAAAATGCTACGTCTAACGGTTGTAGCAAGTGGGTAGCGTTTGGAGGCAAAGCGATAAAAGAAATGTCATTTTCGTGGCAAAGATCTATCACTTTCGCATTTATATGGGAACTTAAGTTGTCACCGAAAAGAACTTTTTTCCCTTGTTGTTTCTTCAAAATTGGGAGCATGAGGCTCACGAACCAGTCTTCAAAGCATTGAAAGTCAAACCAACCTGACTTTGTGCGGTTGTAGCGACATTTCTCGGGGCCGTTTTCGGTCCAACTTTCCCACATTTTTTCTGCTTTGTAAACAACGTAAACTGGTGCCAATTCACCACCTGCACTTCCACACATCATTATTGACGTATTTGATTTGGAAGAATTCTTTATATTTTCGGGATACTTACAGCCTCGTTTAACAAGAACTTTAGATATACCAGGGTCGTCTACTAGACAAGTTTCATCGTAGTTCCAAATATGTGATGGGGAACATCTTGAAGTTCTTTTTCCAAATTATTAAAGAACTTATTCACTACTTCTTCATCAATAGAAGCTCGACTGTAAGTAATATTTCTGGCGGTTCGATTGGAAATTTCCTGTGTATGCCTCTTTTCAAAAGAATTGGCCCATTCAATACCAGGTAAATTGTTTTTGAACTTCTCGACTTTCCTGCCTTGCTTATCCAAAAAACTTTTGACGATAAATCGTAATTCCCGTTTATTTACAGGAAACCCATAACTGGATAGACTGACGATGTGTGCCACGATCACTGATTCTTCCTCCTCAGAGAAAATAGTCTGCCCCCACTCTTCTTAGGAGCTTTGTTTTTTAATTTATTACTAAGTACATTTCGGTGAATACCATATTTCACAGCAGCCCCACGAACAGAAATTATTTTTTGTCTAATTTCAGACAAAATCTGTTCCAGTGTCTCTGGACGATAGTTTTTGTAATGCCTTGTTCCTTGTTTTCTGACGTATTGACGCGGCATCCTAAAATAAAAACAAAAACTTGTATTTATCGTGCATCTAGAAAATCTGGGTAAAAAAATATGGGGTGAAAATGTGCCACTGAATGACACAATCTCACCCCACAAATTTGCGCTCTAACCTTAAAACTATTATAATTCTTAAAAATAGATAGACATCCAATCGTCATCAAGGCATTATCAAGATAAATAAATAGGTAATCGAAATAATTTACCTGATTGTCTCAATTTATACCCAGACTTCTCACCACAAGAAAGTATACGTACTTTTCGGAAAACGAGAAAACACGAGTCATTACTCAACGCCAGGAGCCACGCAGTTCCGAAATGCGCCGCAAGATGGCCAAACTAGTATAGTCATCATAATAATGGCCGGTTTACATATGCAAATATGCTGACCGCGCAAATTTGAAAAATCTGTGGGAAGACACAGTGGCATATTTTCACCTCTGCAGGCACATTTACACCTCGTTTTACGGTAGCTTTTACTAATTTTATTTTAAATAAAAACATCATCCTATAAACGGATTTTCTTTACAAACCTTACCAAATATAACTATATATATATATATATATATATATATATATATATATATATATATATATATATATATATATATATATATATATATATATATATATATATATATATATATATATATATATATATATATAGATATATATATGGATAAATACATAAACCACAAATATTTCATAAAAAATACAGTAGTGCCGTGTTTTTTACTTCTTTTAATATATTTAAGTGTATACTATGTTTTCACTGACTAACGTTTAAGATATCAGGTTTTAATACTTTTACATTTATTAGGATAAACTAATTATTACTTTTATAGACTAAAGTATTATTTCATTAATAAAGCTACAAATAAAAATATAGTAAAAACATTTTAGTAGCGGGGAATTCGCTACATCGACTGACAAACATTTCTGAAAACGTTGGTTAGTGGAACAAAATTTCCATATAGAAATCTTTCTATCTAAGATTGGTTCTTTTTTTAAAAAACGCCCATATATAGTATATGGTAGATCATATAAACCTTATCCATTTATTTGTGTGGGTTAGAAACTCATAGTCTCAACCCACAGAATCGTGTGGGCAAGGTCTGAAAAGGGTATGAAAGGCAAAATTTAAGGTGGCTCTAGCCACAGCTCCAGGACTGAAACTGCTTCTACACGAGTCAAAATGATGTAGTGCTGTGCAAGCCCACACCCAGAAAGAGAAGGAGGGGAGTGGCGAAGGGGGGGGGGGGGGGGGGGGGGGGGGTGGTTTTTAATACCCATGAATACCGGTTTTGGAAAGTGGATCTTCCGGTAAGGAAAACACCCAGCAGGATAGTATACAAGATTACAAAATTTTATGCATTTAAAATATAAACCCGGTAATGGATTTCCTGTGAATTACAAATATATATTTCTTTTATTTCAAGTAACTTTTAGTAATTATGTGAATATTTATTAATACCAAATATAATAAATATGACGAATTGTGTGCGTATTTTATAAATAGGATAGAAAACGAATTTACCGCGTGAAATTTGTAGGACCCGACGTTTCGGTGACGTTGCAGCCACCGTTGTCTAGGGCAGTCTACCCTAGACAACGGCGGCTGCAACGTCACCGAAACGTCGGGTCCTACAAATTTTACGCGGTAAATTCGTTTTCTATCCTATTTATAATGTCAAACAACCGCGATAGTCTTCGATTTTATGTGTGCGTATTTGTATGTTTGCGGGAGTCTCGGATACCTTGGGAGGGTGTGTGTGTGTTTTTGTGTGTTTTGTGTGTGTTTGTGTGTGAGTATTTGTTTGTGTGGGTATATGTATGTGTATTTATGTACGTGAGTGTGTGTAAGTGTGTTATGTACCTACATGTTCTGAGTATATTTGTATAATTTTTGATATTATATTTTATTTATGTATCACAATATTAAATTATGTAGTAACATAATTATATATGATATTGTGTACATAATAAATATGGTATAGTGATAGATGATAAAGTCTACATAGGAAATCAAATTGTAGTGATTATCCAATATCCTAAGGATATACAAATAATAATATTGTCTTGATACAGATTGTTGGACATAAATTTAGATACTATTTGATTATATGTATTTAATATCATAAATAAAAAACTGCTTTCTTGCTCAAAACTGCTTTTTTACCTAAACCACTGAATTTATAAGGATAATGAGAAATACATTGTTTGTATAGGTTACGTCTAGAGTGAATTCTGCGTTGAAGACAGTTTTACTAGACCAGGGATGCTCAAGACCAGGGATGCTCAATAGTACTTTTTGAGTCGATCTCGAGAAAAAAATGCCGTACAAAATTGTATACATAAACATTGTAGCATTGAGGAATCTGCTACTAAAATAGCAAGTCAGTTTAACATGGACACATCTTTTGTTGAATAATATGAGGTAGTGCAGATTATATCACATATACATCTCAAAGCCACAGAATCCGATTAAAAAAATCTGTTTTTTTATATCTAAAGATAAATATCCGAATATAAGGCAAATCGCCCTTCAGTTGACGGTAGTCAACTTACTTGTGCGAGTCTGCAATTTCCAAAATGAAGATAATTAAGTCAAAATATCGCAATCGACTAACTGACGAACATATGTCATCATGCTTGCGATTAGCGCTAGGTAATTACGTACGATATTACGTACGAAATTACGTTATGAAAAGTATGCTGAGGACATGCAGTGCCACCCTTCAACATCCAAAGTCATTCTTTTAGTTAAGTTTAGAAACTAGAAGTTGTTTGTTTCGTAAGAACTAACAAACTCACTATTTCGAATAAGTATGAGCTTTTAGACTTTTTGGAGCAGACTTACGCTTACCTTGACTAAAAAATGCAGATAGCGGAAAACTAGTTTCTGTCGTTCCTACTAATTTTACGTGGATTCGTGGCCATGAAATTCTGCAACGTCCCTATATGCTTATACCTGCGCCATGATACACCCTACCTATCTAGACGACAATCCTGCATCATACATACATGCAGCCTCTCAGAGTCGATCGATCGGAGTCTACAATATTGAGGTAGTTCGCCGGCAGTTTAAGTTTGAGCACCCCTGCTCTAGACAGATGCAGACTAAAAGATGCCGTAAGATCGTTTATGTTGATCTGGTAGTCATGTTAATAAAGACTCCTTAAAAAGTGGGTTGCAGCTTTCAGTTGTCGAAATTCCACATATAATTCCTAGGTGTAGTTTTTGTACGTTGAATATTTCCTGTGTGTTTACTGAATTAACTCAAAGTGTAATTCCTTTTATTTTATATCATTTTACGCATAAATATTTATTTTCATTTACGAATCGCATCAAGTACGTCCCTGTTCGACGATCCCATTGGATTTTTTTCTCGATCAAACCTTGACAGACAGCGACAATGATTATGATCAACAAAACCACGATTGTCCCAGTCAATGCCGTGCAATTTCCTTGTTTGAAGTGAAATATTGTAGTACTGAATTGGAAACAGCTGATGGTCACCCCATTGTCCATGTACAGGATTCCTAATGACCTGTATTTTGTGACAGTGTCTCAGTTTACGTCAACTGATGATACATGAATCTCCTAAGAAACCTAAGAATATCTAAACACATAAAATAAAGCATCCAAAAAGCATCTGCTGTATCGCGTTAGACTCAAGAACAGCTGGTTTAATAGTGCGGCTGTGTTTATAACAGAAATCATTTTTATATTTGGGCTTTAAACTTTTTAACCTGTTAAAACCTGTTTCAACCTGCCAATAGAAATAAAAGAAAACTCAAAGAGGTTGCATTTAAGAAGTGCATAAAAAGAAATATAGTCGTGCAAAAAATCTAAGACAGCCTTGTCGAAAAATCTAAGACAGCACATGAACATACACATAATCCTAGATGAGAGCTCTGGGTATACCAATTATCAGGGATTCTGATGAAGCTGGAACGATAACGTCCTAGAACCACCGCTTATCTGCGATACTTACGATGTTAGTTATCTTATAAGGTACACCACATACACTGAGAAAATTATTGGATTGATTTTGTTATTGTTATGACATTATAATTCATTTTGTTATTGTTATGACATTAGAATTCATTTAAATTATAGACAGCACCTATAATTTAAATGAATTTGACAAGGCTTAGATTTTAAAATGTAATTATAAGAATAAGAATAAGAATAAGAATAAATTAAATTCCGAAAGTAATATTCCCGCTGGGTCCTTTTCCCAAAGCCCCGTGGTAATGCATTGTACTGTGAAGGGCTATTGGCGTAATTTGACTGTTGATTGTGCTGTCCAGAAAGTCTTTGTGTTCAATTCATGGGAGACAGAAGGGCTCGATGTTGCTATAACTCCCTGGGCTGACGAATTCGCCCGTTGTAATCGACAACCGTAAATGTTGTATTCAAGAGGAAAAACATCCAATAGACAGAAACATCCATTGGAAACTCGATGATATTATTTAAATATTGCCAATTTTAAGACAAATATATACATTGTTCATCTTTGTTAATTAGAGGGTGTGAAGTTTTAGCCAGGATTTCGACCAAAATTTTATTCGACAAAGTAACCTCATCCCAAATTGTAAATTAATAATCTTCCCGTGCGAAGCCGGGGAGGGAAGCTTGCACTTAATAGGATCATTGATTGTATAGCTCGATATATTGTTCAGCGCCGTACTATGATTGGGCAACTAGGATTTTACTACGAAACGCGACGTGTAGATGGCACACATAGTTCCAAAAATTGATTAACTTTCTCTTATAATATTCAATATGGCGGTGTTAATGTTTCAACAGTATGGCAGCGCACTTTAAATAGCACTCTAAACACACACCTATACGGTAAAAAAAATAACAAATGAATTTTTAAAACATAGCTATTATTATTTTATTATTATCGTTAATTATATAGCTTATTAGATTGCTGAAGAATTTACTACAATATGGAAAGCAGTATTTTACAACGAAACGCAACGTGTAGCAGCGAAACGCAACGCAAGCAGTATTCTACAACGAAACGCAACGCAACGAAACGCAACGCATTTATATTTCCTAAAATAGATAATTATGTTCAATTCGGCAATTTTGGTGGGATAACATTATGGAGGGCACTGTAGATAACATTATGGAGGGCACATCCTAAACATGCCTACCTTACAAAATAATAAAATCCTGTTTTACATAAGGATTGTTTATACATATTTGTACAAAATTTTAACTTTTTTACCTATTTGAACCTATTTTTACATAAGGATTATTTAAATAAGGATTTTTTTTTTTAAAATTTGGTATGCAGGTTTCAATACGTAATAATTACGCACTTAAATGTTCAGATATAACTATTAGTCTATCTTAGAATAGAATGCCATCTATTGATAGCATTCTGTCGTATATAAAGAATGCGATAAATCACACTAATCATTGTTATTATCGTTATCGCTGGTTAAATTATTGGGTGTTTATAGGCAATCGGACCTTCATAAAAAAACATTTATTACCATATTTTTTTTGATGGCCAATAAATTGCTAATAATTTGGCCGTCAGTGCTATCAGCGCCACCTGCATTACGCCGTCTCGGGTTGCTCAATATGATACCATATATAATCAATGGTATTATTTACAATGACGTAAATTTTTCAATTTGGTATACAGGTTTCAATACATAATAATTAAATATATTAATGTTCACATGAATCAATCAGAATCAGTAAGTTCTTCATAAATACCATTTATTATCAACGTTATGGTCAAATACATTGCTATTAGTTTCGCCGACAATGCTATCGCCGACAATGCTAACCAAATGCATTTCGACGTCGGGGAAAGGTTGCCAAATCGTACTATTAAGTTAAGCAATCAATAGCATATATCTGTGGCAATTAGGCAAAACTACATAAGACAGAAATACCATTTTCTCAGGGGAGCATTTTGAAATTTATGACTAAAATTGGCACATGGAATAAAAGATGTGTGCTCTCTTAAACTATATGTGTAATTTTAAAATAATATGTATTAATAGAAAAAAAAAATATTATACGACATGCTACTATGACCACCTACCAATAGAGAAAAAGTACATAAGTTATACATTTGTAGTTTTGCTCACCTGAACAATATATAACTAGTGAAAAAGTAGGTCCTATAACTTCTTTTATATTGTGCTTCGAGTTATGTAGTTTTTCCCAATGAAAGAGTAAAAAAAACGCTGTTAAATGGTCATTATAACTCATTTTGGTCAAAAAACGACTTATGTAGTTTTGCCTAATTGCCACAGATATAATCAATGAATTGATGGATTTTTTTTGAATGGAGGCCAGAACTTTTATAATGAATCTATCCTGTCCCACTTCCTAGTTGCCAGCGATATTATTCATTTGACTTGCAATGTTTATGACGTCTGTTTGCGCTGCAATTCACAATTTAAGCTCCCCTCTGAATAAAAAGCAGGCCAATTCATCACCAGCGGTGACACGACCTTAACAGTTATCTCCGTTATGATTTACTTTCCATCACCGATATTGCATTGTGTCAAGGTTCAAATGATTGCCTTAATATCTCATTAATCTACTTATTTAGTATATTGGGTCGTTACCTATGTAATTGCTGTTTTTTCACAATGGCCACTTTGAACTTAGATAACTTGGGCTTCAGTTGGAATTTCAAATACACATAAATTTTAGTTCTAGGTCATGTCATTCAAATATACGAAACTCGCCTTCTTTACCATCGTTTAAGACTCACCTTAAGGATTACTACCTTTCTAAGAAGTAACAAGTTCTTCCCTTTCTCTGCTCTTCCTCTCCTAATTTCCTCTTCTCGGGCATTATTAGTTTTAAATTCTTCCACTTGTCTGTATGCTATGTAATAATCTTTATTTTCACAATGCGAGCAGATGTACCACTGTGTTTAGGTTAGTTGTAAGACATTGCCATGTGGCAATAAGCTCGCCTTTTTGTATACTAATTAAGTGCAAATAAAGAGTTTATTATTATTATTATTCCTTTTTAAAAATCAACTGTTTATTTGATTTTTCGTCGTTTATTTTTGCTCAAAAATTTTCGTTTGTGCCACCATGGTAATGTTGAAAATTTGCATTATTTTCAAATATGAGATGCTGTGCCGGAGTTTTCCATTACAGCTTCTTGCAGTCTGGCTACACACTTACTGTAAATGTGTACTGTTAGGAATTGCAAACAATGATGGAGAAGCTCGTGTTTAAATAACCGAGCCTGGTCAATCACTCGTAGCCACTGCTTCTGCATAACAACGTATAACCACAAATTTCACTGCAAAACGTCGCAAAGTTGCTGGAGTTGCGGCTGGCGACTCTCGGTCAGCCACCGTACTTGACAGACCTTGTTCCGATAGATTTTTTTTTCCGAATTTAGGTTACTTTTTCGGGGGAAAAGTCAACTTTGGAGAGTCGGCAGAAAAAGCCTTCAAAGCTTTCATTGGCTCCTCTCTACGAGAGTTTTACAGCAGAGGAATTAAACAACTCCCAATAAAATGACAAGTCTGCGTAGATAATAGCAGTCAATATTTCTATTAATTAAATATATATTTTTCATACAAAAATTGTGGCATGAAATCGAAGACTATCGCGGTTGTTTGACATTATAAACAGGATAGAAAACGAATTTACCGCGTGAAATTTGTAGGACCCGACGTTTCGGTGACGTTGCAGCCGCCGTTGTCTAGGGTAAACTGAAGAGCTGTCAGTCCGTTGTTTTGCGGGTAGGCCGCAAACCGCTGCCGCCACTGCGTAGGTTATAACGGTGGTGGGGGGCCGGGCTCGGAGCGCGGGAATTTTTAAAATCCGTCTTGCACACAACACTCACTGTATCCTGTTTTACTTCTTTGCGTTCGGCGTTCGGCGGCGGGAACATTTTAAGAAGAGGGTTCCACGTAGAAGAGAGTTTGTAGCCGTCATCTCTATTGAAGTTCGGAGTTCTTCTTATTTCAATGGCTTCCCGGATCATGCGAGGAAAGTAGAATTGTTCCTTGGATAGAACAATGGGATTTTGAAACTGCATCCAGTGGTTACTTCCGCTATCCAATATATGTTCGCAGATCGCCGATTTTTCTCGCTGAACGTTTTTAACAGCTTTGATGTGTTCTGTCAGTCGCGTGGCTATGGGCCGTTTCGTTTGTCCAACGTAGGCTAGACCGCAGCTGCATTCGACTTTATACACACCCGGGGTTTGCAGTGGTATTACATCCTTTACAGGCCTCAAAAATCGAGCTATATTTTGGGTCGGTTTGAAGATCGTTTTTATATCGAATCTGTTTAGCATCTTACTTATTCGATCTGTCACGCCCTTGACGTATGGTAAGAATGCTCTTGATCTGCTCGGTTTTTGAGTTTCGTCCGTATTAGATCGTGTGCGTGTCTCGTGATATTTTCCGTATCCATTTTTCCTAAGGACATCATTGACATGTTCCATCTCCTTCGGAAAATGCTCAGTGTCGCATAGATCGCGTGCTCGATTCACGAGCGACGTTTGCACTGAACGTAGATGGTAGGGATGATGGTGTGAGCTTGCATGCAAATATCTGTCCGTATGTGTGGGCTTCCGATATACCGTATGTCCGAGAGTATTGTCACTTCTCCTCGTCACTTTGACATCCAAAAATGGTAAGGAGCCGTCCTTCTCTACTTCATAGGTGAAACTGATTTTTGGGTGTATGGAGTTTAGATGACCCAGGAATTCTTTCACCGTTTGAATGTTGCCTTTCAGGATGCAGAAGGTATCATCCACGTAGCGAAGCCAGAGAATGGGTTTAATTTTGGAGGTTTTTATGGCTAATTCCTCAAAATATTCCATATATAGGTCACTAACTATCGGCGATACGGGGCATCCCATTGCTACTCCGTCGATTTGTTTGTAATAATCGCCGTTCCATAGAAAGTAGCAGGATGTCAGGCAATGTCGAAGCATGTCGGCGTAGCTAATAGGGAGGTCCTCAGACCTTAGTTTATCTCTCACCACCGTAAGACACTCCGAAATGGGCAAATTCGTAAATAAAGATTCGACGTCAAAGCTCACCATTATTTCGTCTTCGGCCAGTTTTAAGCTTCTAATAATGCTTACGAAATGTCGCGAGTCTTTCACGTAAGACGTCGTTTTGCCCGTAAGCGGTTGGAGGACACCAGCCAAGTGTTTTGACAGAGGATATGTGGGGCTGTCGATTTGGCTCACAATCGGTCTCAATGGTGCATTATCCTTACCATTATCCTTTCCATTATCCTTACCATCATCCCTACCATCTACGTTCAGTGCAAACGTCGCTCGTGAATCGAGCACGCGATCTATGCGACACTGAGCATTTTCCGAAGGAGATGGAACATGTCAATGATGTCCTTAGGAAAAATGGATACGGAAAATATCACGAGACACGCACACGATCTAATACGGACGAAACTCAAAAACCGAGCAGATCAAGAGCATTCTTACCATACGTCAAGGGCGTGACAGATCGAATAAGTAAGATGCTAAACAGATTCGATATAAAAACGATCTTCAAACCGACCCAAAATATAGCTCGATTTTTGAGGCCTGTAAAGGATGTAATACCACTGCAAACCCCGGGTGTGTATAAAGTCGAATGCAGCTGCGGTCTAGCCTACGTTGGACAAACGAAACGGCCCATAGCCACGCGACTGACAGAACACATCAAAGCTGTTAAAAACGTTCAGCGAGAAAAATCGGCGATCTGCGAACATATATTGGATAGCGGAAGTAACCACTGGATGCAGTTTCAAAATCCCATTGTTCTATCCAAGGAACAATTCTACTTTCCTCGCATGATCCGGGAAGCCATTGAAATAAGAAGAACTCCGAACTTCAATAGAGATGACGGCTACAAACTCTCTTCTACGTGGAACCCTCTTCTTAAAATGTTCCCGCCGCCGAACGCCGAACGCAAAGACGTAAAACAGGATACAGTGAGTGTTGTGTGCAAGACGGATTTTAAAAATTCCCGCGCTCCGAGCCCGGCCCCCCACCACCGTTATAACCTACGCAGTGGCGGCAGCGGTTTGCGGCCTACCCGCAAAACAACGGACTGACAGCTCTTCAGTTTACCCTAGACAACGGCGGCTGCAACGTCACCGAAACGGCGGGTCCTACAAATTTCACGCGGTAAATTCGTTTTCTATCCTATTTATAAAAATTGTGGCCTTACATTTCTTTATAGAAAAGCAACTTCATAGGTAAGGACTCAATATTAGGTTTTCTTTCTATTTTTTTTATTACGACGGTGATTTATGCTAGTTACACTCCGTGTCAATCTTCTTGAGCTCTCGACCACAGTCTCAAAAATGCTTACACAGATTAAACACAAGCTCGCGAAAATTGCACATGAGAAAGAAAATCAAATGGCCTTGTGCTAGACTAGAGCCGCTATATGTAACGGACTTCGCCGGCTTCCTTAAAACCAAGGCATGTACAGTTAACGACAGAATATTTGATATCGTCATGATGTAATTAAAACTTAAATTTAGCCTTTATAGTCTAATTAACTAATTCGAATTCAATTTCAAATATGTTTATTCAATGTAAATACATAATATACACATACTGAACGTCACCTCACCACTCACCTTCTCTCCGTCATTCTCACAGGTATAAAATCACACCTATCCCTTTTTTGGTTTCAGTGCATTGGTGTTCAATAAATGCAATACGTGTGACATAAACATGTAGTTGTAGAGCTCAAGAAGATTGAATCTATATGTACAGTAGTTATTTCTACTCGCACTCCTCGGTACGTGGAGCCCGTCTCTAGAGCCCGTCACCGATTTTGTATTTCTTTCAACGCAGGCTCAAAGGACTTCCCTCTATCTTCCCTGCGACATTATAAATTTGTTGCTCTTTTAAATTTTAAATTTATGATGTTTACTCTTTATAAGTACTTTTATTAATAGTTTCATCCTATTTTTACCGCAAAACTTATTTTACCGATTTTAAGATTTGATGTCCGCTAGGCGCGGCTATGCACATATATCATGGAAGTCGCCGTTTATGTTAGGAGGCACTTCTTTTCTGGTTTATTATCACACTAGCTGTATCCCGCGGCTTCGCTTCGCGTAAAGTTTCGATTCGATTTGTTAATATAAGCAGAGTGCTGTTTATTTCTCTTTTTAGACGCTACCTTTAAATATATCCGCTCATAATTTATGTCCAAATTACATAATGTATGTCCAAATTTATGTACAAAATACGACATAAATTAAAATATGAATAGTGTGCCACCTGGTGGATCGATTTCAACCACAATTTTTCAACTCCTGCCATGATCGAATGACGCCTGCATGGAAAATTTCATTTCAATCGGATTTAGCGTTTGGGCGCTATCGTGGAGAAATCCCCACAAAATTACACGCAGCCACACAGCAAGAAACACAAACAAACTTTCATCTGGAAATGGTCTTAATGTCTCACGGAGGCTCAAAATTAATATATACCTACGTCTTAATCTCAAAAAAAATGCGCGTTCAGAATACTCTCTCATTTTTTATTTATTTTATTTCATTTTCCAGAAAACTTACTGGGTTTTATACCTAATACTAACACATACAATTCAAATATAAGGCCAATTATAAGTTTTCATAAATATTTTTACAGCGCAAGAAAAAAATATGAAGAAAATACAGTTTTTAGGTAAGAGCGTAAATTTCGAGGAAAGGGATAGAGGATAGCCACATAATGAATTCAATAGATATATTTAAGTAATTACATGGAATCAATTGTTAAAATATACATAATATTAATTAAATAATACCATGGTAATGTAAGATAATAACACAATATATAAAGTGTAGTTAATATAAATAAATATAATACACATAATGATATATTTATAATGTAATATAAAAAAGGGTCATAACGAAGGAATTCTAATCAAGGCATGTACGAGGCATGGAAATAAAGTTCCAGGAATTTATTAATAAAACACAAGAAAATTAAGTTACGAGCAAAATTTTATTATCGACCTTCACAATAGGGAGTCTAACTTTACACAACGATTCCAACGCCGCGTCCACGATTGCACCCTTGGTAATTCTCAGAAGTCAACAAGCTCAGCACCACTGTTACAGCTTCCTTGACTACATGTAGGCTGTACGCCGGCCGTCGTGATGAGTTCCCTGAGGTGCGACTTCATCTTGGGGAATAGAAAAAAGTAGCAGGGTGCGATTTCAGGGCTATAGAATGGGTGCGGCAATTTTGGAATTCCTTATTTGACAAAAACTCTAGCACAATTAACTAGGGAGTTAATGGGCCCTTGCTGAGTTGGCCACGAAGACCCATTCTGTTAAGGGTTGGTCACACTCACGGGTCAACACCTATCCGACGGCCTCCACGCATGAAGTGCGAGCCTGGGTAGGACGTATGGTTAGTTTCCCCTGGGAATCAACCTTCTGGCGCTCCTGGACGGTCTGCGCACCGTGCGGCCTAAGCCAATCGACTGTGCACTCTGACTAACATATTGAGATGTCAACCACAACGGGCGAGCCCGTCACCACAGGACGTTTTAACGATTGTTCGTTCTATCGACCTGCAGTGAGCGTAGAAGACTTTGGACATAACAAATCCGACGTCTAGCTACGCCACAACCCGTTAGAGACCAACGCCTTACCGCGAGTAGCCAGGTATGTTACCTGGCGGGTGGCACTCGCGCCCTAACTACCAATTGTGACCAGATTTCTCCGGTCTCTCGATTGGTTCCGATTTCGAGGTCGCTTGCGCGGTCCTCTCCCTTACGAAGCGGTGAAACGGAGTACACCGATTCTATCGCGGACCAAGGCGGACCCGGCTCTGAACCGGGATCGGATGGCCAATGGTCATTTCAAGAGCAGTCGCCGTAAGGTAGGCAACCACCCCCGCTCTATAGGAAACAATACAGTTCCCAGACTCCCCCGACTGTTAGTCGGAGAGTTCAATCGATTGGCTTGCGCCGCTCGGTGCGCAGACCGTCCAGGAGCGCCAGAGGTTTGATTCCCAGGGGAGACTGGTTGACCCAGTGTCCTACCCAGGTTCGCACCCCGTGCGTGGAGGCCGTCGGATGGGTGTTGACCCGTGAGTGTGACCGACCCTGAACACATGGGTCATCGTGGCCACCTCATCATGGGCCCGTTAGCTCCCTAAACGGGGAGCTAACGACACTGACTAACAGTCGGGGGAGTCTGGAAGCAGTACTGTTTCCTATAGAGTGGGGGTGGTTGCGGACCTTACGGCGACTGCTCTTGAAACGACCATCGGCCATCCGATCCTGGGTGAACAGCCGGGCAAAGGACGCTGTGGTCCGCGATAGGTTCGGTATACACCGTTTCACCGCTTTGTAATACCTCGAACTCGTAACCAATCGACAGACCGGAGTAATCTGGTCACAATTGGAAGTAAGGGCGTGAGTGTAAGCCCGCCGGGTAACTCTCCTGGCTATCTCGCGGTTAAGGCGTTGGCCTCTTACGGGTTTATGGCGGAGTTTGACGGTGGACTGTTCTGTCCAAGTCTTCTGCGCTCACTCCAGGGAAATAGAACGACTAATCGTTGAAACTTCCTGAGGTGACGGGCTCGCCCGTTGTAGTTGACAACTCTAGTTATGAACTAAGAATTATTAACTATGTTACACTACGTCATTTTAGCTTGAGAGCCCGCCATTTCCCCCTCTTGCACAATTAAGTAGGAATGGGCTGGCGCGTTGTCGTGCAGCAAGATCCATCCGTTCTCGACGAGTTTAGGCCCCATATGAAAGTGATCGTATGATTATTAAGAAAATAAACTAAGTACTATGAATTAATAACAATGGTACGCTAGGTCATTTTTGCTTGTTGGTCCGCCATTCCCCAATATTACTCTAAAAGCATTATGTTAGGCTTGTGTTATCAGATTCAAGAAAGCAAGTAGGTGTTGGTGGGTGGGTGTAGTCACGCCTCGGGATTGTGTCTCCGTCCGCTGCTGGCGAGGCGATTGAAGATGGTTATGTGTCCTTCCTTGCTTGTGCCGACCGACACCAATTGGATGATTGGAGCGTCTTCTCGCCTCCACCGGATATCCTATGACGCACGCGCGTTACGAGATGCACGTTCCCTCACTTAACGCATCAAAAAGATTGCTACGTGACACTCAATAGCTTTTATCATCATCGTCAGCTCTGCAGCCCACACGCTGTCCTGGCTGATTCTGAACGCCTAAGGGCGATAGACGACCAAGGACACCCACTGCATCAACATTATAATCGCCTCGAATCGCGAAAGCACATAAGGCCCATGGTCCTTAAAGGGAATGTGAAAAAATATACCGTATTTTTTTTTTAAATATATCAAATGACCAACGAACTCTGCTGATTTTAAATAAATAAAATATTTATGGCGACTATTTCAATTAGATTTTTTACTTTAGCATGTTTTAGGTACGTATGATGTCACAGTTAAGTAATAAAATAGTAAAATTTTGGAAAAGTTGTAACTTTGCATCTTTATTGGGATACAAAATCTATTGAACCAATTTTCACGAAACTTGACATGTTATTTACATCGCCCTTTAACAGTTTTATGTATCAAAAAAAAAACCATACTCTACTGCAAAGGTCCCAAAAGGTTAATAAAACAAGTAAACGATTCTGGTCATTCGCGAAAACAAAAAAAACAAAACTAACTATGCCGGATACTATATCCTTTCAAACCAAAACTGCCGCCGATGGATCCGGAATAAGCGAGTTGTTCTTGTGATATTTTTTCTCAACTTTGACGCTAATCCAATGCAGCTGCCAAAGTGCGTGTGATTCGGACGCTAATAATACGCTACGGTTATACAATATTATTAATAAACTACATATTAGAACTATGCAAAAATGTTAGATGATACCATTGATTTTATAGTGTAATACACATATTTTACACTATTAAAATCAATGATGATACTAAAGGCCCAGGTCATGATGAAAGGTCATTTATAAATAATAAATAAAAAAAATGTTTAATAGAAATTGTAGAACCATTGCACATTATCTACAATAAATGTCTTGAGATGGAATTGTTTCTGTCGCAATGTAATTAATACCCGTAACACACGCTCGGATTTGGTACGGCAGGACCGCGGATTTGGTCCGCTCCGAACCATATAATATGGTATCCATATATACTCTACAAACGGACATATTATGTCCGTTTGTAGAGTAGTAACCATAATTATTATTATTTGGGTTCGCGGCGGTCCGGAGCTGATATGGTCCGCTCTGTACCAATTCTGTGCGTGTGGACGGCCGGCACTTCCGATATGGTCCGCTCCGTACACAATCAGTGCTTGCGACCGTCGGGGCTGGTCGCCTATTGGCTAGTCGCGTTCGAAACGCCTCGAAGTCGCGTTCGAACAGCCGGGCTTGCGCTCATTTTTTATACTGTCCGGTCCGGTCGTCTGTTGCAAGAACGGATTTGGTCCGCGGATTCGGTCCGCCGTGCCAAATCCGAGAGTCTGTTACTGCTATAAGATTGCTAATATGAGAAAGTGCGGAAGCCTAACGTTTCTGCATAAATTCTCTTAACGACGGGATGGACTTACCAGCTTTATTAGGAGCGTCAAATTTCAACATATGTACCATTCAGAAGACTGAGGCAGCACTTAACTTTTAATATTCCTATTTAGCAGACAAATCAATCTTTCCAAAATCCTATCTCACGTTCATGCCGGTTATACAACACCATAACCGATAATATTATTTTTTTCAACCGAGGATTCCTAATAATAAAATCTATTTAAAAGTGTAAATTATTATATACATATTGATAAGTTTCCGTATGATTAAATATTTTTTAAAGACAATATGAAATATCACCAAATTCATTTTTTATTTTTTTTATTGGGTTTATTGTAAAAGACAATGTGCAAAAATGTATGGGCGACCTTTCTAATAACAATAACATATTTAATTTTACAATGGCTATCCTTTATCAATATTAAATTATTTAAAAAAATATATTTTTACTTTATTTTTATTTATAATTTCACTATTTAAAAATTTACTGTTTATTTTACACCGATTATTTTAATGTCCTGACTATGTATTGTTTTATTTTTTTATATTTCTTATTTTTATAATTTCTTTATTCTCATATTTTTTATTCTTTATCTCACTCTAGTAGATGATTTTTTTCTGAGTACTGTTACATTTTATACTTTTATTCAACGATTTTATATGTCTTTGATAAAACTAGTTGATTTGAATTATTAGATAGTAATTTATTTAGATATCTTAAGTTAATTCATTTATTAAAGATATTGTACTAAAGGGCAATGGGAAAAAAGTATTTACCATTGGAAACATCTAATTATCTGGAATATTAATGTCAACAACTTACTTCAATTATGAGCCGTTTCGGAGTTTTTAAGTTCGGAATGTTCTTAAATATGGCTAATTACACGGAAACTCCTATTCCAATTATTTATTTAAAATATATTATTTCCAGTAAAGATCCATAAAAGATAGTATATTATGATGAACGGTCACTGGGCACACCATATAGAACAGTTGACAATAGCAAATCACATACGTCAGGAAACAGAGAGGGAGTGAAAACATAATGCACGTTACATAGTTCAAGCAACATTTCCCAGTTATTCCCTTATACATATATACTGCTGACAAACTCAAGTATTCTTAAGGGCTCTCTAGACGATCAAGCATGCTTGTCAAGCTACGTGTCGCAGGCTGGGAGAGGATCGTAAACCGCAGGAAATATGCATATATTTTTTAAAAACATTTACCAAAAATGCCTAATTTTGTAATTTTATACCAGGGTCATGTCATTCATCAATCAATTAGGTCTAATCAACGCGACTACCTGGACGCGACTACCAAAAAAAATATTCGCATATTTCCTGCGGTTTACGATTCCCTCCCAGCATGCATGTTCGTCTAGAGAGCCTTTTAGAAATATATAGTTTTTACTCACACAGCGTAGGGTAGACCGGGGACAAATGATACAGGGGACAGTTAAAACAAAGCCGTTTTCTCAGTTTCTATGATAGCTATCAATGTGTGAGTGCCAACAGATTATACCTCTATAGGGCCCCGTATAACCTCTAGTTAGTCGCCGACGTCGGATTGTGCAAACGCCTACAGGGAGCCGACAAAATTTCACGACCCCAAATGTAAGTTTTACGTAACATTTCAATCAAATTATTTTTCATGATGGATGTAATGATGTTCACTTTTGCCTTACCTATCATGTACCTTTGGGTCTTGAGATTCTTTTGTGTATTATTTTGTCTGGATATGTGCTATGTAGTTCAGAATAAATTGTTTTTTTGGAAAAAAGTGTCGCCGGGGACGATTGATACAATATTGAAGGGGACAATTGATACGTATCAATTGACCCCGTGTATCAACTGTCCCCGTTGACGATTCATTATCCAGTATTGTCAGTTTTATGATTGTCATGACTAATTAGTCTTCATGACGACATAATTTTGATTTATATGGTACAGCGCCCCTCTATGATCTGTTGTTATCGTTAATATGATAGCCATCTCCTTTTTCACATATCATAATTAATATCTCAATAATACGTATTTCGGCAAGAACCAAAAATAAAATCGCCTAATGTCCGGTGAAGAAATGACCAACGGACTCATAAATTTATTATTGTAAATTGGGAATTTCAAACAAAAGATAATATACACCTGAACAAATAAAAGGGCACTTAAATAAAAAGGATCAACCAAATTTGTAAAAGCAGGTACCAAACGCGAAATATCTTAAAAACGGACGATTTAATAAGGAACGTAGGAAAAGGTATGATGCTAATTTGACAAGTCATTAGCAAACGGGAAAGACCAGGCACCTGCGGTTAAATGAGTAAAAAGTTTCGAAGTCACTATGGTAGACTTGTGTGAAAATTCAAAGTGAACGGGTGTCCATTTGTGTGTTTTATCTACACGTATTAAGTGAGTACAGATACAGACGTAAGGGTCCTACAAACCCTCGTTACGAGCCTTAGTACGAGGAGACGGCAGCAGCGGGACTGTATCCAGGAAGTGCAACAGCATCCAAGGTAGGAACTTCTAGTTCATTAGGCTTACGTGACCGAGCTCTCCCCAGGGTCTGATCATCGCTAGTGGATTGCGAAGCTGGGCCACCAAGGACCATTCTAAGCCATTTAAGCCTTTTAATTCCCTTAATTTCAAATAATACCTACAAGAAAAAATATGTTGGTTTACACTTTTTTACGGTAAGTAAATAAATTTAAATCAATAAGATTGAATGTTATTTGTTTAAGGTTGGGGCACTTACATCTGGAGAGCGAGGTACCCTTGTGACAGTCACCGTTGCAGCTAACGCTTTAGGAAACGCCATTCCCGCCATGTTCGTCTTTCCGCGAATACGCTACAATCCTAATTTTGTTCGCGATGGACCCGTTGGTTGTATAGGTGCCGGAAATAAGTCAGGGTGGATGGAGGAAAAAGAATTTTTAATATTCTTGGAACACTTCAAGAAGTATTCTCAGGCATCCATCAACCATAAAGTTCTTCTTACTTTAGATAATCATCCGTCACATATAACCATTGCAGCACTAGACTACTGCAAGGCCAACGGAATCGTTATCCTCTCATTTCCACCACATTGTTCACACAAGCTCCAGCCAGTCGACAGAACAGTGAATGGTCCATTAAAGAAAGCAGTTAATTCAGCGTGTGATGCGTGGATGCGCAACAACCCTGGTAGGACGATGACAATCCATGATATTCCTTCAATTGTTGCTCAGGCCTATCCTAAGGCTTTAACACCGACAAATATTCAGGCTGGATTCCGCTGTACGGGAATATATCCATTTAACCGACAGATATTCACGGAGCTAGCCTATGACCCTTCTTTTGTCACGGACAGACCCCTTGAGACGAATTCACCTACTCCAGTTGCGGAGGTTGCTGAAAATGCTCAGTCTTCCACTTTCCCCATGGTGGCTAGATCCACCCTAAGGAACTTTCGAAGTGTAACTCACACCGTGCCACATATCCCTCTGAAAGCAAATTCTCCCGCCCCAGACGACAAGATCCAACTAGCCACTCACACCGGGACGTCAACGACTACAATATTTAATGACTTCCGACCTCAAATGAATTCCTCTGTCTCTAATTCTCCTATCATAACTGCGGACGTTTTTCAAACAATTATGTCAATGGACGTGGACCGTTGTGATAAAAGTGATCATGAAGGATTTATATCAGCAAACATGGAGTCATTATTTGTATCAGCCGATTCTCTAGTGCTAGAGGAGGCTATTAGAAACTTAGAAGCCACTGAAGACCTTATAGACCCGCTAAGTGTTAAGGATACCATTGGTGATATTTCTCGAAAGCACACATTTTCGGAATACGTGGATAAATATCCAGCTGCGAAAAGAGAAATAACACCTAATCTAAGTCCCAGAAAGACCGATAATATTTCTAAAGCTTTCAAAAAGCCATACCCACATTTTCCTGACGAAACACCTGGCACTTCCACGTCCTTTACAAAAAGACGTCAACTACCTTTGGTACAAGACTCACCCATATTTGACCTGGAAGCAATCCAACCATTTCCTAAAGCTCCACCACGAAAAGATACAGTCAAAGGCCGAAAAAAAAGGAAATCAGCTATTTACACTGACACACCTGAAAAGGATCAAATACAAAAAGAGACTGATGAAAGTAATAAAAGAAAAGCAGCAAAAAGAGCAAAAATTAATTTAAACATAAAAGACAAGAAAAAAAACTAGCAGTAGCTGAAAAAAGAGGAAAATCTCAGGAAACCAAAAATAAACGAGAATTACAAAGTTCAGCCAATATAAGTGACAAAGATGTAGAAGAATATTTTTGTTTGGTATGTGGTGAATCATATTCGTCAAGTAAGCCAAATGAAACTTGGATACAATGCATTGCATGTAATTTATGGGCACACGAGGAATGTACGCCTCAAGATGGAGGGGGATACGTTTGCCAAAACTGTGACTCAGACTAATTTACTTAATTATATGTATTATAATTCCGGGTAACGTAAGATTTGTAATACTCTTGTACATTTGTGATACTCTTGTACAACCAAAATATTTGGTGAAGTTAGTTTTTTTATTCTTGTTACAATACCTATATGTATGTATATAACGTTGACTGAACTAAATTAATAATGTCAATTTTGATCTCGATTAAAATAAGTAAGTTACTTATGCCTATGTTCTAAGTTTGGTTTTTGTTTAATCTTGTTTAATAATTTGTTGACATTTTAGATATATTTTAGATGTATCTTGCCGTGCGCCTTTCACAGCGTTTACCTCGCATCGTCTGTACATGGCTTTATGATTATGATTTAGAATTGAGTAATTATAAGGTTAATTTTTAACCCCGAAATAAGGAGTATTTTAGACCAAAATATTTGGTGAAGTTAGTTTTTTAATTCTTGTTACAATATCTATATGTAGGTTTATAACGTTGACTAAACTAGAATTTTGATCTCGATTAAAATTAGGAAGTTACTTATGCCTAAGTTCTAAGTTTGGTTTTCGTTTAATTTTGTTTAAAAGTTAGTTATTTTTATGTATTTTATATGTATCTTGCCGTGCACCTGTCACAGCGTTTTCCTGGCATCGTCTGTACATGGCTTTATGATTATAATTTAGAATAAAGTATTTATTAAGTTTATTTTTAACCCCGAAATGATTAGTGTTTTAAACCAACATATTTGGTGAAGTTATATTCTTGTTACAATACATACCTATATGTAGGTTTGTAACGTTGACTGACCAAGATTAAGAATGTTAATTTTGATCTCGATAAAAAAAAGGAAATTACTAACGCCTAAGTTTTAAGTTTTCGTTTAATCTTGTTTAACAATTTGTTGACATTTTAGATGTATCTTGCCATGCGCCTTTCACAGCGTTTGCTTCGCATCGTCAGTACGTGGCTTTATGGCTATGATTTATAAAGTAATTATTAAGTTTATTGGTAGCCCCGAAATGAGGAGTGTTTTAAACCAAAATATTTGATGAATTAGTTTTTTATTCTTGTTAGAATACATACATGTAGGTGTATAATGTTGACTGAACTAAAAAAGAATGTTTGTTATGATCTCGATTAAAATAGAAATGTTAAATGTATATGTACATTATATCTAATAAAAATGATCCCGAACAGTTTTACTAGTTTTATTCGTAAATACCAAAGTGACTTTTAATGTTTATTATTAGGAAAATAGTAGTTAAAAACTGATGGGGACAGTTGAAACATGGGGACGGTTGATACAAACTTATTTTCATACAATTTCTTACTTTTAGTTTTCATTAACTATTTTGGATTTGCTTGCTTAATTTACAAAAAGAAAACTTGAATTATACTTGTTTCTTTAAGATTCGTCACTTTGTTTTCATTATAATGTTATAGGACTTATATATAAAATTTTAGAGGATGATTTATATAATTAATTTTTCAGATATTCGCACCTAAATATTCTATTTCTTTTCATATCTGAGTTAAAAAGCATAAAATTATCTATCTATTACCGTTAAAAAATAGTCTTTCATGGAACAAAATGTATGTTTTTTCATCGGCTGAAATTATGTATCATTTGTCCCCGGGTATGGGACAATTGATACAATCTACCATGGTCTCTTTTCTGGTCTACAGTCGTTGAAGTATTTGACTTTAATTAAAATTGATTATTGAATTAGATAGCTGAATAAATTGTCTATTCAATTATATTGATACATCTATCTAGAGTTTAATACTTTAGGCAATAATCACCTAAAAGTAAAAAGTGATCCAACTGTCCCCGGTCTCCCCTATGCAGTTTATTGTTGCGGGTATTCTGTGAAAGTTTTCGTTTAAATAGTTATTATTTTATACGTATTTTAAAATACAATGCCTGGTTGTGTTAAATGCCATAGGGGATATTGGTAATAAGCTTTATTTATCAGAATATAACTCAGAAACGGCTCATAATTGGGATCAGACGTTAAAGTAATAAATGTTATATATAAATGGATCCTTCATTGATATGTGATTTACATTTATTGGAAAAGTGGCCCAAAATGACCATTCTGTTTGAGTTTTTTAAAAATTTAAATTTTTGTTACATTTTTTGAGGATCTATTTTTATTTCATTTTAGTTGTAATTAAATGGCCTACTGAATTGTTATTTTATTTTTAGTTGTTATATAACCATGTAGGTACAGAAGATAATTTTTTAATTTGTATTGTTTTGTAATAATATTTTTTTTCAATAATTTTAATAATTATACATTTTATATAAATCGCCAGTTAAATAGCGCTACGCAATAATTAAATTAGCATGCAGATTACACAAAAGATATTATGCTTTAATAAGATATATGCAGAAATATTAGTAATAATTAATTAATTGTTAAAATATTGATTGTGTACCATTTATTCTAAAATTAAAAATAAATAACTAACTAATTTGCACAATATGCAATAAATTGGAAGATATCTTAGTTTAACATTTATGATATTCTATTCATCTATTTCGCTGTTTGTAAACATCACAAAAAATTACATCTTCAGAATTCAAGCAAGATTGTGATATCGTTTCTTTCTTTCTTCAGAGTGCTTCTACCGTGTTCTACCACATTTTTCTGACCATACAAAACCTTAATGGTATAGCCATCTAGTGCAAGTGGCGCGAATCAGCTTCATTATATCATGACAAAATGATCACAATGCTCTGACATTTAAATAAATTCCAACAGAGGGCAATTTCGAAACCCGAATCCATTCAAGTTTTTTTCGTATAAATAATCCGCTTGTAATATGGTCATAGTGACCCTAATTTGCGTGGGAATTTGTTTATTTGCATAAGATTAAATTTATTTTGATCTGAAAAGCCCGCAGCGTCAATGACCAAGGACCTATAAAAGGATATTTCTCGATTATTTGTCCTCATTGCAATTTTGAAAATGGTTTGCTCAAGCATAGTAATTTTATCACTGGTAAGAAAATTATATTATTACCGTCGAAATTCTATTATTATAAGTTCATGACAAAACTCATTTATCTAGATTTGATTTGACTCATTTATCTAGAGGAATTTTAAAGTAATATATTTATAATGACTAAATATTAAAAACAACATTAATAATACCTTCAATACGAAAAACACGTAAGTTTTATAATGCACACATATCTGTATATTACTTATAAATTTAGAAATGTTTGATTCTGGTTGGAGGAATTCAAATGATACTGTTATAAGTCATATTTTTCCCCCAAAATTTAAATTTTTTACAAAAATTTATTTCTTGTAAATTCTATCCTAATTTAATCTACTTTCATCAAGAAGATTGAAAGGGTCCGAAAAAAGCCTGGGACTGAAACGATAACTTGTAGATATGACTTTAAAGTACCTATGAAATGCCCTTTAATTGAACATTTATAAACATGGTAAAAAACACGGTAATCTGTTATAATAATAATAATATTAATAAAACGCTTTTTTCTTAAGAAAAGGCGATATATTTTATTGAAACTAATTCAAATCATTGAATGATGCAATAACAACGCCGCGTAAATCTAATATTCACAAAAATATATCACGAGAAAAAGATTTACAAAAAATAACATTAGAACGCAATATTTCGTGTATTCCAACTATTGGGCGATAGATTATTGTTTGGCGTTTTCAACTTTAGCATTCCTTTTTTTAATTTTGTCGTATAGACAAAAAACGACGTGACAAAACTATTTTATTATGGATATATTTTCAAAAGTAATATATCAAACTATTTTTTGATATAGTATTTATTTGCGTAAATGAAAGATTGCAAAAATATCTAGCCTTATCCAGGCCCAATTCCGTCATTGCTCTTTCTAAGGGGTGAGTTTAAATTTAACGGCATACTTGAAGAGGGTAAATCATTTTAAGCAAAAAAGCAAGTTTTGATAAAAAAAATGTAAACAAAAAAACAAATAAAAAATTCCGACATAAAAAAACATTTAAAAAAAAAAATAAAATAATATGCATCTCGCACGATGACCTACCTAGCGGTAGGGTAAAATAACGCTAATATTGTTTATTACCGATATTTTACCTACCGCTAGGTGTTGACAAGCGTTGGTGCAGCGTGCTCAACGCATGTCAAAGTTCTATCTAAATAAGCTAAGTTGTTCAAATTTACAAAAAAAAAAGTTTGTTTTAAAAATTAAAATTTGCTTACCTGCTCGTACTGATTTACTCCCTCCAAGGATGCCGGATAATTTAAACTCACCTGTATATCGTCTAATATTAAATTTTCGTTTTGTTACAGATTTGGGTCGCGATAGACGTCACATCCTCCAAAGCGATGGATAACCATCGCAGTCACCAGGTCCAGTCTGTAATTCCGCCATATTTTACTGAAGACAGATCGAGCTTACAGCTGAACCCACGTGGTTACAGTTCCGAAGACGACCGACCAGAACTATATCCTATAGGTCCACCGTGGCCCAAGCCTAACTCCACCGCGATAAAACCACCACGCCCCCAAAAACCACCCTCACTTACCCCCCCAAGTACGGAACTTCTACCTCCAAAAGTAGAAGAATCTGAGAAGCATAGTCATGGTAAACCAAAGCCGCCGCGGCCGAACAGGCATCCTAATATATTTCAAAAGCCTGGAAACGCTAAGCCTACACGTCCACCGCCACCGCTAAAGCCCATACCGTCGGAACCGCCGCCGAATGCTTGGGAGCCAAATCCAGCGACTCAGAAGCCCGATGAACCTATATGGCCAAATCTGCTAATGAAGAAATTTTAATTTTATTATTTTAAGAAGGTAAATGCATACGTAAGCAATTGGTTTGTTATTAAACTGCCTGATTATTTTTTGCAACAATCAAAGAAATAAATATAAAAAGGACGATTTTTTAATTAGTTACTTTCTTGAAGTGAGTGAATCACTACAAGCTAATAAGAAACTTTTGATAAAAAAAATTGAGAAAAACACATTTTTTTTAAAAAATTCGAAAATGTTTGAAAAATAATATAAAAAAAGATTAAGCGCATTGCCATCTAGCGGTAGGTAAAATATCGTCAATATTGTTTATTCGCGATGTTTTACGTATTGCTAGATGGCGCATATATAAATTTATCAAAGCATAAGGAGCAATTAAGGTAGTCAGGGTCTTGGAAGTGAAGGGATAGGGTGAGGTGTGGAGAAGAGAAAGTGGGGGAGGGGGTGCGTTTTATTATAAGCGACAACATTATGACCTGAGAATATATTTTAAAGAAAAAAATATAATGGCTAAAGTGTCCCAATAATATCTGCAATAATATAAAACTATATTAAAAAGCAAAAAAAGACAGAATATGCTGATAGCAAAAAAAAGTGATAACTATTGTTAGGAGACAGTAATTAAAATAGCAGTATTTATATACCTAACTGCATGCTACACATTATGAAACGAAGGCGCTATGACCAGTTGCTAGATGTGTTGGAAAAAAATGGTATTTTTAAAAAATTAACATAAATTTACTTAAAGTCACTAAAACGCCTAAAGTTAGTAACCTATTTTCTAGGAGAGGAATTGAATGCAAAATTAAGAGGAAATATATTTTAAAAATATATTTAGAATTCGATGCCACTGCTGGCATCGACTGCTAAATATGAAACCACTGCAAAACTTTTCATCTTTGAATTCAGTGCAACTAGCACATACATTAAAGAAAATTAACAATTTACTTTTTACACGACTACCCAACAGAAAAGCAGTGTAATGTGTTTAGGTTTATTTATTCTATATCTATTTATTTATTCTAGAGCCGTTTATTTACTCTAGAGCTATGTATTTAGAAGTATGTGGTATTGTTAGAATCGTTATGTCATACCGTGTCATAGGGTACCTTACCTGACCACATATCAAGTAAGTAGTTTCTAACTGCCTAAATGTTTAAATGACAATAAATTAACATAACGTGTTTAGTGTCAAATGATTGGTCAGACTGAGGACATTCCGGAAATATACACGTATATATGGAAATATATATGGATAAATATATAAACCACAAATATTTAATATAAAACCGTAATAAAAAAATAGTACAATAGTTCACTTTCCGAAACGGCAGTCGTGTTTTTAATCCTTTTAATATATTAACTTGTTTCAGTATTTACTGCGAGACGATTTCTTTTGTTTGTCCATACATTTTACATGACGCTAAAGATTCGTTTTACAAAAGCATTAGATATAGGAGTACTACATTTAATACTCCACGGTTTTCAAAAAATGCATTTTCATCGGAACTGAACCAACATTTATTTTTTTAACTTCATATGATAATATTTCAGGAGTTCCCTCAATTCCAAATGGATCCCATCATCAGAACAGGGGTTTGACTAATCTGGAAGTTAAAAAAAATACTAATCTGGAATTATATCCTTTCAAATAAAATAAGAATTTTCGAAGTCGGTTCATAAATGACGAATTTCTCAGGTAACAAACATTAAAAAAAATATCTTGACAATAATAGTACAAATGCGGCCATCTGATTTTTTAGATTTGTTTGTTTGTTTGTTTATATTCTTTATTGTGAAATGTCACAATGGGCGGGTTTATTGTCAAGTGTCAATCTCTTACAACCAACCCTACTATGGCGTGTTATATGTATTTGTGCGTGTAACATGTGTGTAAGTGTGTGTCTTGTTATTGCATTCGATCGACAGAATTGAAAACGCAATTCCGTTAATTTGATCCTAACGGAAAATGGTGACCCAGCCGGGAATCGAACCCGGGACCTTACAATGTAAGATCAGGCGACCTAAACACTATGCCACCGGGCCGCGTTCTTTTCTGTAGAGATCATAGAATTCTTAGAAAAAAACATAAAATGTTGATTGAAAAAATAATAATTTTGATGTTTATCTTCTTCATCTGCTGCCGAATACGGCATCGGGAGTAGGTGACTGCGGCTGTGACTACAATTCGAGTCACCGACCTAGAAGACCGTACTTGCCTTTTCTCAGCAGCCATGTTGTTAATAGCATAAAAAACGTGTTGGAAAATGGTGAAAAAAATAAAATATTACGAGAATGGTTGTGATATATTTGATATTTTTGTAACAGAAATAAATACCACACACTTAAAAATATAGGAAGATAAATGTAAGTACTCCAGTTCTTTACCTGGCTACTTTTAATTTTACTTTTATCTACATATTCGTAAAATAATTGGTAATGTGATTTTTTGTTAAATTTCAAATCGAGCTAAAAAAATAAAAAAAACAGGAAACATAGAAGTAAGCAGGTGAGGAGTTTTATTTTCATCTGTGTTGTATTTTACAACCGTATTCATAAGTCGATACTCAGGTAGTTATTTAGGGAACGCTCACCCGAGTTACACTTAAGTACCACCCTCAAAAGTGCCATTCGTAGTCGTCACCTAAGTATTCCCTTCAGAGAATCAAGAGAATACGGTAAAATGAGCTTAGACCTTATTCTCAAGTTGGCAGGCACAAGCTGGAGAGCCAGTGCTAACCCTGCGTACAGTTTCTATATCCTTTGTGTATTCCACGGCGAAATACTGCGCACCAATGTAGAAGAACATACGAGGGGTGTCAATCACAATGGGGAATTTTTCACCCCAGGGAGTTATAACGAGGTTGTGTCGTCCTGTCTCCCATTGAGTGAGCGTAAAATACTTTTGCGGACAAAAACCAATCCAATGGCCCGTAAGAGTCCAACGCCTTACAGCGAGGCACTGGACAGAGGTCCCAGCGGGCAATCCTCGCTCCCTTACTAACGTTTTTAAACGGATTTTTCATCGTCCAGTCTAGTGACAGAATCGATGTCGGTTACGCGGCCTCTACCTGACGTTAGGGGTAATTCAAAGTTGAATTATTTCGTACCGAGGCACACGTCAAGCTCACACTGGATCGGGTGGCCAACGGATAGTTTCAAAGGTAGCTGACATCAGGTCAACAACCTCCCTCTCTGTTTAGGAAGCGTACGTTTCCAGACCCCCCTCCCCCAGGTTATTCGCCAGAGTGCACAGTCGATTGGCTAACGCCGCACGATGAACAAGCCGCCCAGCACTGCCCTAGGTGTTCCATCAGATTGGAATTTCCGATCTCATCATGTCTACGACTGAGTTTACAGCAGAAACCAAAGTTAGCAGAGTCCTCTTCATGTTAGTCCCAAATTAAGAAGGCTACCGGTAGGGAGTTGAACCGTAAGTTGATTCGGCCCAAAATAACAAATAGGTCATCACAGACCCAAGCGGCACTGTACAGGTGTCGAAGAACTGTGCTCTAAGAACAGTGCTCACGTACAAAGGGCAAAGGATGCCGTGGTCCTCAATAGATTCGGTAGACACCGTTTCACCGCTACGTAAGGAAGAGGACCGCGCAAGCGACCTCGAACTCGTAACCAGTCGGGAGACCGGAGTAATCTGGTTGCAACTGGAAGTAAGGGCGCAAGTGTCGGCCCGCTGGGTGACATACCTGACTATCTCGCGGTAAGGCGTTGGCCTCTTACGGGCATGTGGCGGAGCTCGACGGTGGACTGTTTTTGTCCTGAGTCTTCTGCGCTCACCACACGGAAGACAAAACGATTAAATTTCGTTAAAACTTCCTGAGAGATTCGCCAGTTGTAGTCGACAGCTCTAGTTTTCGCCCCACGAATGGATTAGTCTAAACCGCCTGCGTACTGGGTTTGGAAGATGCGCATGTGGGGCCTTGCCAAAGCTACGTAAGTAGGACCAGTGTGCCGGCAGCGTAACGATGCCGACACACTGGTCCTACGTACGCAATGTATGCGACGCATTATGACATCTGGTCCTTGAAGTTGCACCACGCAACGTTGCATGGGATAAGTGTGTCTGCTTTAGTGTAAGGTCAGATATATTAATGCGTTTTTAAAAAAGCGTATTTAAAAAACCTACTTTTAAGCACATTTGAGTACTTCCCCGAAATGCAATTATATTCATAAATCATATTTTTTTTAGCGCCTATTGCTTAGTAGGCCATAATCCTTTTAATAATGGTATAAGGTATTAATGAAAGGTCAGGAATGAAAGGATCATTTAACAATTCTGGGAAGAATTTACAAATTTTATTGTAGGTAGCCTAATTATGTTTTCATATTTAGGCTTATTCAGGCGTTGCTCGTCTAAATAAACTTTAATAAGGAAATATAATTAGGATCATTTAACAATTCTGGGAAGAATTTACAAATTTTATTGTAGGTAGCCTAATTATGTTTTCATATTTAGGCTTATTCAGGCGTTGCTCGTCTAAATAAACTTTAATAAGGAAATATTTTATTTATTTATTTTTTATTTATTTATTAAAGAAGAGCACATTTTTTTATGGCAGTACATTGTAAGTTTAACAATATAGGCTTAAATGTAAATAATAGCAAAATAGAAAGCACCGCAGACCAATTTTTTTAAAATCAACGCCGCCTAACTAGGCCTAGGCCCGTACTAAGGCAAGCGTACCAAGTAGAGTGGCTTGTGCATACTTTAGAATACTTAATTTAAAAGATATGCTAGGTATCAAATAATATAAAAAATTAACTAATAATAATAAACATTGTAATTTGAGTGTAGTGTGATGTAACTGTAGTGTAGTGTAGTGTGATGTAAATGTAGCTGTAGTGTGCTGGAAAAATAACATTCAATAAATGGTGAAATAATTAAACTGAATAATAATAATATAATGTCGTAATAAATACAATAAAATATAAAAATATTATTAATGAATCGAAATCGAAATAAAGGAAAAAATTATATCTCAATAAATATTTAAAGAATCATATTTAAATAGTCCGAGGATACAATTATATATAAAATGTCCATGTTACAAGTTAAAATATATATTTCAATATAATTCAATTAAGAAAAGAGAAAAACAAGAATAGCGATTTAATAAAATAATAATAATAGTAATTCAATTTATTTAAATTAAATTACATAAGAATATCAAATATTTGGTGGCTAATATCCCGACCTTCATTCAGAAGCCACCTGTGACACCGACATATAATTAGGATCATTTAACAATTCTGGGAAGAATTTACAAATTTTATTGTAGGTAGCCTAATTATGTTTTCATATTTAGGCTTATTCAGGCGTTGCTCGTCTAAATAAACTTTAATAAGGAAATATAATTAGGATCATTTAACAATTCTGGGAAGAATTTACAAATTTTATTGTAGGTAGCCTAATTATGTTTTCATATTTAGGCTTATTCAGGCGTTGCTCGTCTAAATAAACTTTAATAAGGAAATATAATTAGGATCATTTAACAATTCTGGGAAGAATTTACAAATTTTATTGTAGGTAGCCTAATTATGTTTTCATATTTAGGCTTATTCAGGAGTTGCTCGTCTAAATAAACTTTAATAAGGAAATATAATTAGGATCATTTAACAATTCTGGGAAGAATTTACAAATTTTATTGTAGGTAGCCTAATTATGTTTTCATATTTAGGCTTATTCAGGCGTTGCTCGTCTAAATAAACTTTAATAAGGAAATATAATTAGGATCATTTAACAATTTTGGGAAGAATTTACAAATTTTATTGTAGGTAGCCTAATTATGTTTTCATATTTAGGCTTATTCAGGAGTTGCTCGTCTAAATAAACTTTAATAAGGAAATATAATTAGGATCATTTAACAATTCTGGGAAGAATTTACAAATTTTATTGTAGGTAGCCTAATTATGTTTTCATATTTAGGCTTATTCAGGCGTTGCTCGTCTAAATAAACTTTAATAAGGAAATATAATTAGGGCACCTTCAATAAAATTAATAAACTCTTCCCAAACTTTTGAATTACCCTTAGAAATATGAGGAGTAGGAAATTTCATAATAAAGAGTATAAAAAAACAATCAATCAATCAAACAAACAAACAAATCAGTAGTGTGACGAGGAATTTTGAGTAAATTATCAGAGGATGAAATAAGTACGAGACCGCGGGAACTTATTGTGTCAGAGTATTTTGTCCTACGGAGTCGCGGCATGGGGCGCTACTACTAATGATAATCTGAATAGATTGACAAAAGCGAAGAAATTATTATTGAGAGTAATTCACAGGAAAAACCGGCGTCATCCATCTGCCTTGTTATTTTCCCAATCCCATGTGCTATCAGCTAAACAGTTATTCATTAAGCAAGCGCTTCTTGCATTCTACAAATCTAGAGATGACCACGCCCGAACTCAAAACAATCTGAACACAAGAATGTCCGCGAGTATCAATTATATAATTCCGTCAGTCAGGACAACATTTGCCCAGAGACATATATTCTACATAGCTCCAAAATTATATAATTCCCTTAGTGAAGACATGAAAAATTATCCTAACATAAAAATATTTAAAGCAAACCTTAATAGATGGCTACTTAACAAGGGATATGTAAAATCTGATCAACTTCTTTGCAACGCACGACAATTTATTTAGTATCACTTATCTATTTTTCTTAATTAAATATTATTAAATTACAACTATAAATATATTTTTTTATAAAATTGGTATATTTATGTGTATATACAGGTGGTGGGTCCAAATAATTTATTTAAAAAAAAAACACTTCATTTCTTAAAATTGCATAAAAATATGCACATCTAGAGACGGGCCAAATTATCGCCTAGTTAGATGTGCTATTGGCAGTAAAGGTCATGTAAGATGTGTTAAACCTCCCTATATTAATTATTAAATAATTTATATAATTATTATAAGATTACATGACCTATGAATGATCTGTATACCTAATCCTATGTACCTAAATAAATAAATAAAATAAAAATTGGTTTGAAAAGCTCTTGGAGGTAGGATGGTGTTGTTTGGGGGAACACACGATAGAGGAGAGCAAGTATATGAATATTTCTCCTTTGGCGTAGGTACTGGCAACCACTTGCTAACCGTGCCCTATATTCGGACACGTGATCATACGTTAGAACGAAGATGATTCATATTATGCATACATATATACAGTGGGTGGTCATATTGTTAGAGCCACTGTGAATTTTGGTACTATTTGCATAATTCATTTTTTTTATTCTCCTAAACAACATGTATTTTTAAGTTTTTAGAGTCATTGACTTATATTGTGTTAAACCCACATTTAATAACAAATAATTTTAGCCATCATGCTCACAGGAAATGGAACTTACCGCGTAAAATAGTGAAATTCTCTATTTTTCATCGAAGTTACCCTTTTCGTCGTCACGGAGAGAATGTCTACGGTAAGGTAAGTTTTTCATAATCATTATGACTACTAACTATGGCGGTTTGTAAGTATTCATTAGCTTTGATATTATATTATCTCACTTCGTTGTAAAAAAAAATCTTTCTGAATATTTTCAGATAAATGAGGTAGAAATTCCTTTTTTTTTTGTTTTCAGTGTTTAATTGATTTTAGTAATATTGCCCTTAAAACAAATTTAAAGCATTCTTCAAAATGACCTTTTATTTTTTTAAAGAAGTGGGGGCATGTAATGTCAAAGTTAATGAATATTTACAAGCCGCTATTGGTAGTGGTCATCATGATTATGAAGAACTCACCTTATCTTAAATATTCTCTCCGTGACGACGAAATGCGTAACTTAATGAAAAATTGAGAATTTTGCTATTTTACGCGGTACATTCCATTTCCTGTGATTATGATGGTAAAAAGTTAACATTTTGTTTTCTACTCTTTATTGTGAAATTCCACAATGGGCGGGTTTATTGTCATATGACAATCTCTTACAACTAACCCTACTATGAAATATTTATATGTACATATGTATGCATGTAACACGTGTGTAAGTGTGTGTCTTGTTATTGCATTTCATCGACAGAGTTGAAAATGCAATTCCGTTAATTTGATCCCAACGGAAAATGGTGACCCAGCCGGCAATCGAACCCGGGACCTTACAATGTAAGATCAGGCGACCTAACCACTACGCCACCGGGCCGTGTCTTTTAAAAATACATGTTTTTTAGGAGAATACTTTTTTAAATTATGCAAATTAGTACCAAAATTCACAGTGGCTCTAATAATGTTACCTGTAAATTCCCACCGTAAATTGGTTTCGTTTATGCGTTGAAGTACTCCGATGTCAGGGTAGTCGACAGTCAACTACTCGTAGTCATCTGAAAAGGGCTTTGTCAGGCCAGTCGATGACCGATATTGACTTTTCTGACAACGATGTGTCGTGTCAGGATTACTTTTATTGAAGTAATGACGTATTTATATTGCTTTTACCTACATGCCGAAAGCGAGGCCGAAAACTACAGAAAAAACAAAGTGGATGAAGGGCGACCTACATAATTAGGCAGAAGCCGCACATAATCAGGAATCGCTTATTACTTACGGCATAATTGGATGGGGTGGATGTGGTAAAAACCTGCTAGAGCCATTGCAAGTTGCGCAGAAATTTGTATTAAAAATTATTCTACGTAAACCATATCGCCATCCCACTAATGAACTGTATAAGGAAGCTAAAGTTCTTGATTGTAGGCAACTTTTTTTAAAAACTTCCCTTTTAAGGCTATTTTTGGACAATAACTCAAATTTAGGAATAATTCAGAACCGGCGATCAACGAAAAAAGTTGTAGAAAATAGCTTAATAATACCCAGAAGGAAAACATCATTTGGTCAAAGACATTACTCTTTCATTGCGCCGAGATTTTACAATCTGATCAATATGGAAATAAAAATGAATTTGACATTTAGGGAATTCAAACATAAATTAAAGAAATGGTTATCGAATCATGACAGACTAACCATACATCAAATGTTAGAAATAATAGTATAATAAAACTTAGGTGCACAAATTATTAACATATTTTTAAACTTATATGTTAAGTATTTTTTAACATTGAACTAACTACCAAAAAATATTTGACTTTGACAATGAATTATACTTTTAGACTAGGTATTTTTATATTAAATCTTATATTACTTAACATAATATTAAATATTAATGACTGTTTCTTTCTTTTCTCACATATAACTTTATTTATATTATTTAATCGAATGTTATATTACATCTATTGCCGATTTAATAATGGAATTGCATTTTTTTTATTATATATTTTTAATATTTTTTTTTATTATTATTATCTTTTATTTTATTCTGAAGACCACATTTTAGGGCAATTTAGTGTCATTAGCTTTTTCCTAAAACTTGTACATTTGTAGGCAACCAAGCAATCAAGCAAACTTGATTGTAATATTAGAGTCCTGTCCACCCTAGAACGGGCTAGTCCTAGTTGGGTGACAGAAACAAATAAGCAAAAGGTTAAGGTTTTGCCATTCGGTTCCTGTTATTTTTGTAAGCTAATCAATGTTTTATAGTAATTAATTCTTAAATAAATAATAAATAAAATGCACGATCTATACGCGCAACTTCAAATATACACAAATTTCCCTTCAGTGCAATAAAATAATGGTATCCTTACTGCGTCTGTCCAAAATAAAGCATTTAAGCAATCAAACAATTCATGTTGACCTTTTTATTTATTTATAAATTTTATTGCTATTTGTGTTGGTTGTATATTTTTGCATGTTAAACTAGTGGCTTAACAAAATCTTCGTTCCGCCGTATATAATATACCTTAATCTAATTAAACATACTAATCATTCATAAGGCGAATCCGTCCAGCCAATACGAACTATATGTAAAAATTATATAAAAATTAATTAAAATTAATGTAAAAATTAATACAAAATAAATTTGAAATATATTTAGCGATAAAATAATACCTGTATTTTGTTTATTATTTAAACAGTGCGTGTATTTGGTTCCTGTCGCACCGTCTTACGGAAATTACTGCTTATTAATAATTAATATTATTTCATCAAAATATTTTAACAAACTAGTTATACTTATTTACAAATACGAAAGCCTCGACACAGCCAATCACAAGGCTCAGTTGAGAGAGCCAATCAAGACATCGAAAAAATGTTAGCAACATGGCTGGAAGCAAACAATACCATAAAATGGTCGGAAGGATTGAGATTTATTCAGTTCATGAAGAACAAAGCCCACCACTCAGGAATTAACCGCAGACCTTATGAAGCTTTTTGGTTGCAAAGCCAAAATAGGGTTAAAAGCGGTCATGCCAGCGGTTGATGAGTTGTCTGAAACCGTCTTACGGAAATTACTGCTTATGAATAATTAATATTATTTCATCAAAATATTTTAACAAATTAGTTATACTTATTTACAAATACACAAAGAGAAACCTTTCTAAAAGTACACCTAAAACTTTAATGTTGAAAGAAATACTTGTTTTAGCCTCAATTTCAATGATTTATCGTTAAATATACATAAAAAAATATTTATTCAATAATTAACAATTAAATTAGAATTTCCCTATAATCTAACCTAACAAGGAGGATTTAAAAAACAAAAGTATTAAGAACATTGTTTATACTTATATATTACGATCTACCTGTAGGTATTTTATTATGTATTTAAATATTACATATTCTGGATACAATAGAATGAAATATGGTAAAATAATAATAAATAATATTATTATTTTGAAAGCTTATTACATTATTTGAAAAAAATATTTTTGTTAGTATTGTTTTCTATGCTTCCTTCTATTAAACATAATTCAAAGTTTTATTTTAATTTTAAATATGTTTAAATTGACAGCATTTTTGATGCTTTCTGGCAAGATATCGATATTATCAAGATATCAGTATTACTATCAACTATATCGGCCTTCAGCCATATTGATTGGTGTTATGTAATAAAATGCTAAATTTATAAATAAATACCCGTTATAAATACGTACTTAATACGAATAATAACACAGGTCTGCGTTTTTTTTTTTGTAATGTTTTTAAAGGTTTTGTAATGTTTTTAAAGGGTTTTTTTGTAATATTCTTTATGTATTTTTGGCTGCTAAGTTCGGGAAAAATTTTCGCTGCAAAACCGTATTTTCTGTCGGATTGCCTAGATATATATATAAGGGGATTTCTCAGAACAGGGTTTTAAATAATGAGCTAGATGGGGAATTTCCAACTGACCCATTCAATATCTAGCCCTTTCCAAGAAAAAAACTTGTTGGCACCTGGAACTTCTTTTGCTTGGTTTAGAAACTAAGATAAAAAAATCGACTCTTTTTTTTTCATGACGCCGATCTTGTATATTGTTCCAATGTCCCGGTTTGCTGTCAATGTTTAAAATTCAAAATGTGGCTCATGAATAGAGACTATTCATCGACTCTTCTAAAAGAAGTTTAAAAGCTGTTTTACTCCACAATGGCAACAAATATACCTCTATACCTGTCGGGCACTCAGTTTATTTAAAGGAGAAGTACCTATGATAATTTGTCTTTGATCTTAGAAAACCTCAGACCATCTGTGGGGACCTGAATATCATTTCTATGATTCCAAATACCCGTTTTCTCTGTGATGGGATAGTCTTGCAAAATCTCAGCACTGGATCCAGAAGGAGTAGCCAAGAAGAACACTTAAGGTTGGAGAAAAAAATGTAAACTTTAAATCTTTGGTAAACCCGAAAAAAGTACTTTTACCCTCACTGCACATCAAACTAGGCATGATAAAGCAGTTTATCAAGGCATTGTCAAAATGTGGTTAAACATTTAAGTATCTAATAAGCGAAATCCCTGGGTTGTCCGAAGCAACGTTGAAGGAGGGAGTTTATGTTGGTCCTGACATAAGTAAGCTTCTGAAGGATGAAAACTTTGAACATGTCATAAAAAATGTTGAGAAAATAGCCTGGACTTCCTTCAAATAAGTTGTAATACAGTTTTTAGGAAACAAGAAGGATCCTAACATCAAAAACATTGTTGAAAAAATGGAAAGAAGTTTTAAAGATTTGGGATACTCAATGAGCTTAAAACTACATTTTTTAAATTGGAATTTGGACTATATCCTTCAAAATCTGGATGCAGTGAGTTAAGAGCAAGGAGGGAGGTTCCACAGGACATACGTGAAATGGAGCGGAGATATCAAGGACGGTGGAATAAATATGATGGGCGACTACTGCTGGATGCTGCATAGTGAAAAGCCACAGCGGCGTACAAGCAGATAAGTTCAAAGCGGAGTTTCAGGAGGAAAACATGTAGATATAATAAGGATTTTTACAATTATATTGTACTATATATTTATTTTAAATTTTGTAACAATAAAAAGTTAGAAAATATGACGCCATATATTTTTTTTAATTTTCAAGGTATACTATTTTCCTACATACGATGCTGGTTTTACATAAATTTTCATTTTCCATTTGCGGAAAATCTCTACCTGATGAATCATAAATGAAGCATTTTTGAATTCAGCGCATCGAAAACTATAGGAAACATTCTTTACGGTGTAAAAAAAATTAAAAAATCTCAATTTGCAGGTTGACAACTGAACGATTTTCTGAAAAAACTGAAAATGGAATCGAGCTCGGTCGTAATTATCTAAGATGTTATTCCATTTTTCCTATGTTCTTTCCTGTGTTCCTATGATTTTTGACGAACTTAAACCTGACACAAACAATAAAGAAATGTACCAAATAAAATCACTCGGCCTTTGCGTAATTAACTTTTAACAATCCCGCAGACAACGGGAGATACAAGTGGCCAAAGGTCACACGAAAAGTTATGACCGCTAATTATACAATGGAAGAAAAATCCCAAACAAATGCACTGCTAGAAAAATCTTAAGAACACTACTCTTATGATAGATCGACAATAACCCAAAACAGATTTCCACAAATGGATAAAAACCAGCCAAAAGATATTCAATAACTCTAAAGAATCAGAGCTAATGGAAAAAATGTCTCCGTCTCTAATATTCAAACTGCTCTCGTTATATAATTCAAAATATTGTGATTATTAGACATTTTAAATGAAACAAAATCGGATTGTAACGCGTGCAGTTTGAAGCACCCGAACTTTGGCGATGTTACTACCGCCGTTGTTCAAGGTAGACGGACTAATGAGCTGGACACTGGCGTTGAAAACATGTTAAGAAGAGGGTTTTCTCGTAGCAGAGTGTTTGAGACCTTCGCTTCTATTAAAGTTCGGAATTCTTCTGTTTTCTATGGCTTACCGGATCAAGTGGGGGAAATAGAATTGTTTATTGGATAGCACAAAGGGAGTTTAAAACTGCACCCAATGGTTTATTCCGCTGTCCAAGATGTATTCGCAGATCATCCATTTTGACTCATTGAACGTCTTTAACAACCTTGATGTGTACTATGTATCAGTCGAGTCGCTATGGGTCGCTTTGTTTGTCCAACGAAAGCCAACCCACAGCCTTGAAAAATCGTCTTCATATTCATAGTTTTTACTATCTTATGTAGCTATTTTCTCTCTAACTAGTTTTGGTCACTAAAACTATTATTTTTAACAAAATAGTATACTACTTTTTTGACTTCCGGAGGGGGGGGGGGGGGGTTTGAACCGATATAGTTTTACTCTCGCATCCTATAAATTGAAAAGCGTTTGAGAATGACGTCAAGTCGAATGAGACATTTTTATTATTTATTTAAAAATCGACCTCTGGGCTCTCTTAGTTTTCTCTTCTGCAGATCTAGTCTTCTTAGGAGACAAATCTCAAAATTTCCATAAAGATCTTAGACTTTTGAACTAAAGTATTTTTTCATAAGTATATTTTAGTATTTTCTCACAGTTTATCTTATACCTTTACAAAATAATGATCATTTAGGGTGGGGAAAGTCTTTCAATTACCTGATCATATACTTTTCCGGTGTTACTTAAAGAATATTATTAAGTGCCTGGAGTTATTATTTACTTGTATGTCGGTTGTCAACCCAAGATACTGGGTGATTATTTGATGTTTATTATTTTGATTTTGGTTATTAGGTTTTTTATTTTTTTAATTATTTAATTTTGTTTATTTAATTTTAATTTCGTTAAATAGTGGTCCTGAAAACCAGGTTAACAGGTATCGTTCTAACATATCATTTCTTCTAACTTTCATAATCATTTCTCAAACCAATCCGGGTATCCTTTCGATGTTATTTGAGTAGCTTTACTATTTTTATTTTACATTTCCGCATTATAATCGAATTCTTTCAAAAGATTTTACGTAAACCTTAATCAAAAATTAAATCTTTTTTACAATTGTATCCTATGTTGCTACCATTACCCAATGAAAACTCTAGTAAATATCATTAAATCTTAAGTATAAACTTCCCAACCAGGAATGAAGATATGAGTGTTTTCTTTCATATAAATTAGCATATTAGGCTTTTTTATTTTGATTTAAATTTTTGATAAATAGCTAAGCATTTTTGTATCATATTTTTTGAAATATGATGTCCTATATTCCTATACCCTATATTTCATAAAAATATCTTGTTCTTAAATTTTACCTAAAAGATAGAAACATTATCTCGTGTTGAGTTTTAGATTCATTCATTCATTTATATATTCAATTAGAGTGCATTTGAGAAGTGATCGATGGGGCTGGGTTGTGGGGTTGGGCGCGTCGGGGGCGTTGGGGGCGTTTGGGGTGTGGGGCTTCGGGGCGCGGCGCGCAGGCGCCGCGCTGCGGCAGCGGCGGGCGGCGCGCGGCGGCGGGCGGCGCGGTCGATCGATGAGGCGCGCGCGCGTCCGCCGGTCCCGCAGCACAGCTAGTGCGAGCCCTACACACGGACCAGGCAGTCATGGCGGACAAGAAGATAGCAGAACAATACTACTCGCCGCCACCGATACTCGGCAAATGGGAGGGCTTCAGGTTGTTCGTGTGGAACTCGGAGACGAGCCAGTTTCTCGGGAGGACGGGCAAAAGCTGGGGTGAGTGGCGCTTTTTTCTTCATAATCGGTTACGCGGAACCGCCGGCGCCGAGTCGGCGGGTCGGCGGATCGCCGCCTCCCCGAATACATTTCGGAATTTCAGCGGTAGTTTTATTGATGAAAAGGGCGTCCGTTTGGATATTCCGCAATGCGCGGACAGTTTTCCGAAAAGGGGAAGAAAAAAATGGCGGAGCGCGGCCGCGCAATGGAGACCTCCTACGGTTATGTAACTACCGCCCGCGTCCTTGTACGTTTCTAGGCCGCTCCGCCGGCTGCCAACCGATCTCCACCCCCATCATTCTTTATCTAAAACCTTAACAAAACCGATTTTAAAATCCTTTGTCCTCACATTAAAAGTGCATCGATGCATCTATCCTACCTACACCCCCTGCAAGGCTCGTGTCATCGATTTTTCAGGTACGCATCGCTCTGCGCGCGTGAACCTCTCCATTATCCCACATTTCACATCACATTATATAATCACTCCTAATTACACTGCTTTCTCCGTTGCTGGAGACTGTTACATAACCGCCCTCGCGCATCGATACGGACAAAGAACATCTTCCTAATGCAACATTATGTAACGACACACACTCGAAAAACTACAATAAAAGGAGGTGTTTCCTTGCAAACGAATATCTCTGTCATTTAAAGAGTTACGTGAAAAAACAATCAATGTCAAATTTTACAAAATTACGATAATTCCATTTTAAAAAATTTATAACCTAAAATATGACCTTTTAACCATTTGAGAACTATAAACTTTTCGGTAAAGTAGAAAATCTTTGTAACACAAAACTGCTTAACTCTTCTGGCCTCGGCCCCTCAGCCGATTGCAAGTTAATTGCCCAAAAAAAATTAGTAAAATTTAGTAAAAAAATTGAATTATGACACTGTCTCACCAAAACATTTATTACTGCCAAACCACTGTACCCATAATTAAGATAAAACATGTTAACATAATAAAATAAAACAAATAAAATTAAAACGGGGCGTCACGCTGAATCGTGTTGTGGCCGATATCGGCCAATTGGGGCTCTAGGGGTTAAGGGCGATTAAGTAACATATATGTATATCAAGTTTTGTGAAAATTGCTTCAATAGGTTTTGTATGTTGATAGGACATGAGTGTCTCTGTGATCCATAAAGATGCAAAGACATAAATTTTTCCAAAATTTTATTATTTTGTTATTTAACTCAGAGATCATACTTACTAAAAAACGTACTAAAAGAAAAGAAAGAAATTGAAAATTGTCCATAAATATTTTATTTATTTATTTAAAATCACCAGAGTTCGTTGGTCATTTGCGATATATAAAAAAAATACGTTATATTTATTACCAATATTTATTCTTATTCTATAATTCATAAAATGATTTTGGAAGTTATGGGACACGTATGTTCCATGTTCCTTACAGGGTTAACGAGGGTTTGTGTGAGTGAGAAAATAATATATTTCATTTGTAAATTAAATATAGTTGTTTAAAAAAAAAACATATTTTACTTGAATTTATAAAAAAAATAACTAATGTTAAAAATCAAAATTGACATTGATCGTTCTTCATCGTTACTTTAAATTTGTATACATATATACTACTACACTTCCATATAGGTGTATCTTCCGGGAGCATCTGCCGTAATTAATCCGGCATAGCGGCACTGGCAAATGAATTGGCTCTAATTATCATCCGTCTAATTGTTCCGTTTTGCAAATGAGAGTGACACAAACAAAATACGAAATAAACGCCCATTTGTTCGAGAACATAAAATAAAAAAGTGATTAACCTCAGAAGACTCAATTCCGGAAAAAATCGGCGATAACCCGAAATAAGAAATAACATCTGTGTCATGGCCGCCACGAGATAATAAATACATCACTTAAATTGTAATTAATCATTAAATTATCTAACTGTCTAAAAATAATATTTGACAAATAAAAAAAGAGACCTACTATTTAAAATCATCGTCATCACGTCTCACCCTTCTTAGATACATTTTCTGTCTTGAACATATCAAACCGCAGGCAACTTCACTTCGCGAAATTTAGGTATAAAATTCTGAGAATAAAAGTGCTAAAGTAGTAGTCTTCTAAAGCAAAACGCTCCCAAAGCAGCAGTCATTTGGTTATTTTCCCTAAGCGCAAAGCTTCTATATAAAGGAAGTTTCACATAAACGCAGTGGAAGCGATGTGAATCAGTTTAGATCGATAAGTAAAATCCCAAAATCTTTGTATTCAAAAATATTCTGCTCGAGGTAAAAAATTGCGACGATTACAACACTTGAGCATCACTGATGACCTACATTTATCTATCTAAAAAGCACATTTTCGCTGATATTCAGCGTCTCGAAAATCAGCATAAATATCAAGGAAGTCTCTCATCGACAAACTTGTGTCTGAAACTTAGGTTGTATCCCATTGCCCAAAATAAATAACATTGCCCAAAATAAATAAAACGACTGTTAAATAACTACTTTTAAACAATATTAAGAAAAAGAAAATGTTAAAATCAGAGATTAGATATACGAAACTGATACAAAAAGGCATTATGTAATGGAGACAAACGAAATACCATCATAACTTAGACTCTTCATCATAACTTCGAGGTAACTTATTGCGATTCTCTGCAATCAGTAACCACTGATTTGGAAATACCTTTCCTCTTTAGCAGATAACTTTAGGCCGCCACAATCAGATCGATGTGTCAATTTGACCTATTAGATTTGACCTCTTATAGTAATCACAATCGATCAAAGTGATACCTGCTTCGAACAGGACGTTACGGAAATTGCTACCCTTTAGATACCCTGATCGGACGATTACGCAAGCATGCTTAGAAAATATCAATATGTAGATACATACGCGTAATATTTCCTTATATTTACTACCACTGGCACAATAAACTTTCACCGAACAGACACACCACTACTAATAAACACCGAGTGAAAACGATATAAATAGTCCTTAGGTCGGAGAAAGTGGGTCAGTTTCAAGGAAGCCCTCCTTCCGAGGGCTGTCCAATAAATACTCAAATCAAATCAAAACAAAAGGTTTTTATTTAGCCCAACTACATTCCGTTGGTACATACACATTATATAGTATACACGGTATATATTATATGCCAAACATTAAGAGGCAATAATCGTACATTATATTTTATAATATTTTTTCTCTGGCCAATTCTATGAGTTAAAGAATTACGTCAAAGAATACCAGTTGACCACTTTAATTTTCCGGGCCCAAAGAGAAGAATTGTGAAGGCGCTAAAAAAATCGGGATGAAGACCGAAATATCTAATTTGACCACGACCAATTGATTAAGACCATTTCTAGATTGAAGTCTGTCTGTAAGTCTGTGTTGGGAGCCAATGGGCCCTGTTGCACATGCAGTTTGGCCACTAAGACCTATGTGTTCAGGGTCGCTCAAACTCACGGGTCAACACCCATCCGGCCGCCTCCACGCAGAAGTGCGAGCCAGGGTAGGACTCTGGCCTGCGGGCCAGTTGCCCTTAGGAGTCAACCTTCGGGCGCTCCTGGGCGGTTTGCGCAACCGTGCGGCGTCAGCCAATCGATTGTGCATTTTGACCGACAGCCGGGGGAGTCTGGAAACAGTACTATCTCCAATATAGCGGGGGTAGTTGTTCACCTTACGGCAACTGCTCTTGAAACGACCAATCGGCTACCCGATACTGGGTGAAGAGCCGGGCGAAGGGTGCCGTGGTCCGCGATAGATTCGGTAGACACCGTATCAACGCAACGTAAGATAAACTCCAGAGAGATCCTGTAGCTAGTCGGGAGACAGAAGTAATCTGGTCGAAACTGGTAGTAAGGGCGCGAGTGTCGGCTCGCTGGTTGATTAACCTGGTTATCTCGCGGTAAGGCGTTGGGTTTTTACGGGCGAGTGGCATAACTAGACGTTGAACTGTTCTTGTCCCAAGTCTTCTACGCTCATTTCACGGGAGAAAAAACGATCTAATATCGTTAAAACTTTCTAAGCTGACGGATTCGCCCTTTGTAGTTGATATCTCTAGTTGTTGTGTTTTTTAATAGATTTTATTAAAATATGCTGCATCCTCACAATGCGATATTAATACACCTTATAATGGGGTCGCTATACTACGATAGAATATTCTAATCGACTACTCACAAGCGCTTTAAAGATAATTTTCACAAATCAAATCAAGTTTAATGTACTCAAATCGATATACATAGTTGTTTAGACATTGTGTACACAATATTTGAACAAGTTCTTCTAACAAAGCAGCACAACTTTAAAATGAACCAGCTTTATTTCTAAACAATTTCTCCACAAATAACCTAAAACCAAATATTCACATATCATTTATCAGGAATTCAATTGCCCTTGTTTAGCAATATAAAGTTGCACGATAGGAGTCTTTAAATACCTTTGAGTAGTTTTCAAAGATCTTTGAGTGACTCGACAGAACTCAGTTTACATTTACATATAGATAACATTCAAACAGACGTTTGATCCTTAAAATTTGAATAATAAATAATAAATTTGTTGTGATAGATTTCTATTTCAGGTACCATGTTGACGGTAAATTGTTACATTTTATGTTGTCGTGGATATAGTCACGAATATTTTTTCATTAATATTTTCGTTACGTTAGATTGTTTATATTAATAATTCTGCTTTCTAGGATGATGTAATATTTCATTTAAATAATATCATATTCTATATTTCTGACATAATATCAATCTGACTTAATATTTAAAATTTTCAAATTAATTTATTCATTATCAAAGTTACAGTAGTTGTAATTTACAATAGTCAAACCTAAAAAGGCTTCACACTGTTCAAAGGCAGAAAATTTATTTTAATCCTTATCATCGTAAGAAATCTATTAAGCATTATCGTACCTACATATGTGTAATAAAATTACCCTAAACACCTACATAAAATTCGAAACAAAATAGTTAGTATTACAATACAAAATCATTACATTATTACAGTTTGTTGAAAATTGTACTTATTGTACTTATTTAGAATGATTATTTTACTTCTTACCGTTTTATAACCCATCTTTTATTTTAAATATTTAAATATCTAAGTAGGTATTTATTTTTTAACGTGTCCGGGTTTTTCTAGGACATGTCTCTCCAAAAATATGCGGCCTGGATGGGCCCTCTCGATTGCTTCTTGAAGATCCTGGTTTGTGATAGAGGTTGACAGTCGTTTGCAGGATCGAAGGTAGTCTTCATCCTCTAGTGCTCCACATATGCTTTATAGGTTTCTCTACGTAGCCCCAGCGAACGAGATTAACAAGACATCTTGTCACGCCCACCCTCAGTCTGTTGAGACTACATCAGGTGGTGTAGGGGAGATGGGACCCCTGTGCTATCTGTTCCTTAACATCCTCGCCAAGTGAAGCCCTCCATTGAGTTATGCGATCGATGATTGACTCCTAAGGAGCGGATGTGTTCGGCTCATGATGCGATTGTGGTGTGACTCCTGAACGTGAAGTGGGTGTCCTGGGTCATCTGTCACCTTTAAGCGTTCTGAATCAGCCAGGACATCGCGACGTATGGCAGGGGGATTCAATGTTCATTCAGATATGGATGGCTGAAATAATGAGGCACGAGTAAAAAAAAATAAAAATCGCAATATCCTCAATTTGAAATAATAGAATAGATATTAAATCTAAAATAAAACAAACAAATAAATAGGTTTTTTACTTATACCATAAAATATCATGGACGTCATAATGAAAATGTCATATCAATTAATTAATTTTAAGATAAATATATAATACATTTCTAACAATTTAAAAGTGAAATAATTATATAATACCAATAATGCCATCATTTTATATAATAATAATAATTACTTATACTTACATAGGACAATAATTTTATATAATTACATATACTTTACATAGTAATTATAATTTTACATAAAAGTATAATTGATGAAAAAAAAACAGTTTCTATTCGCCCAAATCTAATTAGCCAGCTTGTAAGTGCTCTTTTGTTTATGTTTTTGTTTTTTTTCGCTTTTCCGTCAGGAATTGTTTTGTTAAAAGTGGATATATTAGTTATTTTCCAGGATTAATTTTGTGTTTGTTATCAGGGCTCCAAGAAAGACAAGGTTTCATACCACACCGCTTGATAATATTTCAGATTAAAGGGATTTTATTTTTTTGGCAGATCCTTATTCACTTTATATTGTATCGAAAGGCGGAAATGTTGCGTTGCTCTTTCTGACGTGACATTGTAAATTATAATCGTATTCTCATCCTTTCTTCATAATTCGTTTTTCATACATTTGTTTGAGTTCTCTCAAAGAGATCTTTGTTGAGATCTTTTAAAAATAAATATTGTTTATCTAAGAACTTTCTGAGTGACCTGGTGGTTAGAACGAGGTGTCGAGTTTAGCACGTTCGATTTCTCTAGTGGGGCGGTCTCATTAACACCAGCCTGTCTATTCGTCATCCGTCGTCACTTTGCTAATTAGCTAATCATCTAAGTGGAGCGACGATGGAACGATTATAGCTCACGAATAACCCCAGGGATGCCGCTTCATCGTAGGACATAGACGGCACATCGATAATCTTAAAACGTGGACAAAAGTAACTCATCGTTCTCCATAATAACATGACAGACATTCATATAGGAGGATCAATGAACCATTCGTTTCCAAACAGAAACCGGCATAATCCAAGTCGATAATACCGAGCCGGCTTCCGAAATATAAAGTTTTTTATTCTATTCGGATGTCATATTTCAGGTATTAGTATGAACTATTGATTGTATAGGGTAAAAGATTGCCTAATGCTATAGTACGTTTAACAGCCCTTCTGTGCCGGGGGCATGCAGGTGGCGCTGATAGCAGAGTCTGGAAAAACTAATAGCAATTTGTTTAACTATCTGTGATATCACTGATTGAGTTTTTTCGTGAACTAAAATAGGAACTTAGTTCAACCGAACGAGACAGAGCAATACGTCAGAACGGAATATGAAATGAACTATCGTCGATTTTCCCGCACCAAAACTATCTGTCGAACTTATAGATGCCCGAATAAGTTTGAACACATTTCGTGCGGTGTTAGATTTAGTTGCTTTATCTTCGGTGTGTAGTTTTAATGCCGAAAACTGACAACTGTTCATTTTACATTCTAGTCTGACGTACTGCTCTGTCTCGTTCACATGAACTAATTTCCGATTTTAGTTTAAGAGAAACGCAATCGAGCCCAATGAATGTTTTTTTTAAAGAACGAATTTATTGTAAAAATCCAATATTTAAAGAAATGATAAAATTCAATTATTAGTGCAATCTATTAAATTTTTCATAGGCTGATAACATCTCAAAAATAATACGAAGAGATAGAATACCATCCATTAGTCTCTCTGAACTTTAAAGTGCGTCTACCAAACCAAAAGTTAATATATTAATGTAAATACTATTAAATTAATAAGAGCTATGATTTTACGATTCGGTTGTCGTACAAAACTCGTCGTAAATAATATTATTATTATATTTAGAGAAAGGATATCCTATAGGCGTGTTTAGAGCGCCATCTATAGTGAGCCGCCATACTGCCATAACACGAACATCGCCATATTGAACATGAGAGAAGGTTAATCGATGTTTGGAACTATGAGCGCCGTCTTCACGTTGCGATTCGTAGTGAAATCCTAGCTGCCAAAACGCAGCACGGCATTGAGCATTCTAATACCAAATATAATCAATGGTATGAACGAATAAAGGAATTACTGTTGAATGGGGTGATCATGCATAAGCTCTTAAACAACACAGCTATAAATAAAACTCAACTATAAATGTGTTTTATACGAATAGTTACAAGTGAATATTGAAAGTTCGTGTGAATATTGTATATTTAATTATCAATTATACCTTATGAGTAACGAATGCGTGGCGAAATATCGATAGAAACGGGCCGAAATGGCCTAATGACTTTTAGATTATGATGTTTAATGTAACTTCTCCCTGTGTCGATTTTTAAGTTAGTAAGTTCACGAACACTTTAAAACTTTAAAAAGTGTTTCAGATGTCATTAGTTTTCAGTAAAAATACGGAAAACAATAAATCTGTAAAAAATGAGTAAGATTTTAAAATTTTAATCAAAAACTTGTATGCGTTTGCCTATATTAAAGCGACGGATAGAACTTTCTGGGGAGTCGGTCGATCACTAAAAATAAGTAGTTTAAAATTTAAGTATACATACCCAGAAATATAAATAAAGATGAATAGATACAAAATTAAACAAGTTGATAATTTAATTATGTGTATCGATCATATGTAGGTATATAAATACCCACATATCATATACACCTAGTAAATCCTCGCCCATGTATAAACAAACACATAGTCAAATTAGATTACTATCTCAGAACAAATCACCTTCATTCTGCTCTCTATTCTGTCTCTTAAATTGATAGTTGGCGTTGTTCGATTTCTGCTCTAAATGTTTCATACATCTATTATATAGTTTAGGTCCTAAGTAAATGTAATATCTTGTTTCCATTCTGGGGTGTTCCTGTCTGGCTGTTTCCTTGTGTTGTGTTTGTTTATGTACTTGTCATATGGCCCACTCTCGAGGACCTTCCGGTAACGCAGTAGGGACGTGCCTATATAAAGTTACATTAACGTCTTTGTACGGCTGGTCTAATGGGGGGCGGTATATCTTTTGTTGGAAATATCAAAAATATTGACTATTTCCATTCTGGGATATGACAATCACTTCCCTGAATCAAATTACATGACCTAGTTGAAGATATACAATGATGATACAAATGGATGACCAATAAGAGCAATAAGTAGCTCTTTAATCACTTTATTGTATTCTATAGTTACATTAACTACATATATACAACTAGAGTAGTCAACTTCAATGGGCAAACCCTTTACCTCAGAAAGTTTTGACAATATTAGATCGTTGTATCTCCCGTGAGGTGAGCGTAGAAGACTTGGGACGAATACAGTCCACTGTCTAGTTACCCCAATCACCCGTAAGAGACCAACGCCTTACCGCGAGATAACCAGGTTAGTCAACATCGGGCCGACACTCGCGCCCTTATTTCCAGTTGCAGCCAGATTACTCCGGTCTTCCGACTGCTAGTTACCACCCCACTCACCCGTAAGAGACCAACGCCTTACCGCGAGATAACCAGGTTACTCAACATCGGGCCGACACTCGCGCCCTTATTTCCAGTTGCAGCCAGATTACTCCGGTCTACCGCAGTCGGTAGACCGGATGGTTCGAGGTCGCTTGCACTGTGATCTCCCTTACGTAGCGGTGATACGTTGTCTACCGAATATACCACGGACCACGGCATGCTTTGCCAGGCTGTTCACCCGGTACCGGGTAGCCAATTGGTCGTTTCAAGAGCAGTCGCCTTAAGGTTACCAACTTCCCTGCTCTATAGGAGACAGCACTGTTTCCAGACTACCCCGGCTGTCAGTCGGAATGCACAATCGATTCGCTGACGCCGCACGGTGCGCAAACCGTCCAGGAGCGCCCGAATGTTGACTCCTAGAGGTAACTGGCCCGCAGGCCAGAGTCCTATTCGGTTTCGTACTTCTGCGTGGAGGCCGCCGGATGGGTGTTGACCCGTGAGTTTGAGCGACCCTAAAAATCGAGTCTTAGTGGCCTAACTTCAACAGGGCCCATTAGCTCCCACTACAGCTGATATAGGTATGTGGTGATACTTTAATAAAAAAATAGTATCAATAGAATAAAAATCAATTATCTAAAATATTTTATAGCCGAAGATCTAATTACGCAAAAGGCAAACGTTGTTATTATGAAACGCTTCATAACATCTATTTTTTTAAAGGAGCAAACCTGGCTGCAGAACGAGAGAACGGTCTCTCGTTCTGCAGGTTTGCCCCTCCAGTGCAATTCGATATTCATGAATTCATCCCCTCCGTTTGTCCAATTATACATTCAAGTTTCTAAGGACTTGTATGTAGGCCAAGATGTATTTCATTAACCGAGGCTGAAAGAACATTTTTATCGACACTAAAACGAATTCTACCGAAAACCACCCCTAATTCACTTCAGTTTTTTTCCTGGGTATCCTTTTTATCCTCTCTGATATTGGCCGTCCACCTTCAATGTATTTATTGCCCAAAGGGTGCGGCCGAAATGGCAGCCGGTCACGAAATCCTACCTTATTTTGCCCTTTTGGCCGAATCGACTTTCACTCCCCTGTCGCTTCTTAGTTTTAGGGCTTCGTACCAAAGCTTTACAAACGGAACCATATTGGTGGGACTTCGTCGCCTGTCTCTCTATCTGGATGTTATATATATATATATATATATATATATATATATATATATATATATATATATATATATATATATATATATATATATATATATATATATATATATATATATATATATATATATATATATATATATATATATATATATATATATATATATATATATATATATATATATATATATATATATATATATATATAATAAAGAAAATAAACGGCAACGCAATATATTCCATTATTGAAGATTTTTTTTTTGTTTTTCTCAATATTTTTAATAAAAAGTTGCTTTTTTTTGTCGTACTGACTCACCCACTACAAGCACGTCACTAATTAAAAACTCACCCTATATTTACTTATATTGAATGTTGAGATCGTGGCCAGATTACATTGAATGTATCTTGGTGTATCTGGTGTGTCTCAATCTGGGTGTTTTTACTAGAGTTTTTGGCGAAATGCCCAGTTAATTGAAGTTATTACCGTTTATCTCTTTAATCTTGACCTAGAGATGCAGCTTGTTCTATGCGAAATTTTGGATAATCAACGCAATAATTCAAACTCAAATTCAAATAATTTATTCATTAAAAAATATTCATTTACATTGTATTCATTGCAGAACTAAGCCATAGCCCGTACTAAGGAAGACTTTATGTATGGCAATGATTCGTAGTATTAAAACATACAAAATGTGATAAAATATAATACAGATAAGTGGATTCAAATTAAAGCTATAATTATATTTACCTAACCTTATGTTTATATAACGGTTTGTTTCGTTTCCTTTGTTTTTAAAGACAGTCGCATTTTATCAATAACATTAGAAATTGTAGAGCGATGATAGTGAGTAATGAGCAATCTACCGTATTTCTCTGTAATGAATGTTGTCATTCTAAATGAAACAATTTTGAAACGTTCATTAAGTGGCGTTACAGCGACTCCCATGACGTCGTCATCAAATTCTGCTCGCTAAATAGCGGCTAATTTAATATTCCATTATTGTCGGGCTCGTGCCTTTGGGGACACTTGTGCCGGGAAGTTGGTACATTATATACTCACTATTTGATGGATGACGGAGTGTTCATGTTTCGCTTATTTTAATATTTTTAACGTTGGTAATTGCTTATTTGCAAATTGGACTATTTTAAATATTATTTGTCATGAAAAACTGTCAGGGATAGATAACCAACAAATAACTTAAACTTACTATATTTGCTGAATATACTATATTTGCTTTTAAAAAAATAAAATATAATCAGTCATGGATTTTTAAACAACAACCACGACTGCTGTTACAGGATGAATTATTGTATTTATATTTTTTTTACGGGTTTTTATGACGTATTTGTGGATTATGTATTTATCAATATAGACACATGTATTATATATTTCCGGAATGTACTCAATCAGACCTTTCATTTGACACTAAACATGATAAATTTATGTAAATTTGATAACATTTTGACATTTAGACAACTACTTACTTGGTATATGGACAGTTAAGGTACTCTATGACACTCGAGATGATATAGTGATTCTAACAATATTACACATTCTAAATCGGTTCAAGCGTTTAAAAGTTATGGTGGAATAAAGAAACGGAAATACATCGATGAACTCTGAACACATTACACTCCTTTTTGTTGGGCAAATATCTTTCGACTAACTTAATCATACCGTGCAGTGATACACACGCGTTGTAGAAATAAAAATTTTTAAATATTAAGTATGCGTAAAATAAAAACTAGTATATTTTAAACTTAGAATGTCTGGGGGGAGGAAATCGGGGGAGGAAGAAGAGAGAAAGGGAAGAACCGGTTACTACTTAGAAAAGTAATACTTTTTGAGGCGAGTCTTGAATCTAAAACAGGCGAGTTTTGTATATTTGCTGGGAGATTGTTCCAGAGTCTTGCACTATGGATGAAGAAAGAATAGCGATAGGAACCAGTATTATGACGAGGAATTTGGAGTAAATTGTCAGAAGCTGACCGAAGAAAGAGACAGTAGGAAATGAATAGCTCGAAAAGCTCGTGGAGGAAGGATGGAGTTGATTGGGACACCTTAGATGGGAGCAGTATATTAAAGGGAGATGGGAGCAACTATATTCGGACACCTGATCATACCTACGTAAATCGAATATGAATTGTTTCCATACATTTTACAAATGGTCGCATACAGATTGCAGAAATGTCTGTCGATTAAAACAAATATTTCTATTATTCAAACGTTACCGTTGCCTGTGCTGAATTATGCTGTCGTCAAGTACACGTTAACGGCACAATGTTCAATAAATTATTATTTTTTTTATTTTTTATTTTTTATTTTATTTGGTTAACAAACAGCGTTTATACATAACAAATACAAAATATAACAATAAAACTATGACTAATTATATGTTAACACTATCTATCTATAATGTGTACAGTACATATCTCCGTTATTATATCTTATTTATATATATACATTTTTTAGCAAATTTAATATTATAGAAAAAGAAAAAGAACAAAAAACAAATGGAAATGAAATTTTACATTGAGATTATATACAATATTAATTATTTTGTACCAAAGATACATTTTAAAAAACAAAAAATTGCAAAAACAAAAAATTACAAAAAAGCTATTCATGTAAACTGTTCAAGCGATTAATAGTCATTATATGAAATACGAGGGACAAAGGACTGATAGGATTTTTTTATGGTTTCCTTAAAGTGACTTTTAACTGATGAAAAAATATCAATGTACCCGAACCTATCGTTATACGTTGTCATAGCTCTGTTTATTAAGGAATGTTTCGTGTAATTAGAGTTATATCTCTTTATATAAAACAGATTCGGGTTTCGAGTAATGCGAGGAGGAGCCAGAATGGATATCTTTTCGACCAGATACGCACTGTCAAAATTGTTATTTATTACGTTGTAGAGAAACATCATATCGCAAGTTGTACGCCTATCTTCAAGACTATCGAGTTTAAAAAGAGCTAATCTATCCTTGTACGATTCAGCAGGTCTATTTTCCCTAAAGCACAAGTGCCTTAAGAATTTTTTTTGAATACGCTCGATTCGTTGCTTATACACATTGTATTGAGGGGACCAAATACAAGATGCAAATTCAAGTATACTACGGACATAGGCTTGGTATATTAATAACAAGGTGGATATCTCGGAAAAGGGCTTGCACGCCCGTAGTAGAAAACCTAGCGATTTGTATGCTCTGGTGACAATACTTTCAATGTGCTGGTCGAATTTCATTTTGGAATCGAGTAAAACCCCCAAATCTCGGACAATGTTAGTCTCCTTAATGTTATCTAAACCAATTTTATAATTGTATAATATTTTATTTCTGTTTCTCGTAAACGTGATTCGATGGCACTTCTTGACATTAAGATCGAGCTTGTTCAAAACACAGTATTCGCTAAGACGGCTCAGGTCATCCTGCAGGCGTAAACAGTCAGCCACTTTTGAGATAACAGAATAAACTTTAAGGTCATCCGCGTATAGGATAAACTGGCAAGATTTAAAACAGGAACCGATATCGTTAATATATATATATTGAATAAGAGCGGTCCCAGGTGTGATCCCTGTGGAACACCGAAGGAATCGAAATAAAGTCTGATTTAAATCCACCTACGACGACAGCCTGTTGACGATTATGAATATAAGATGTGAACCATCTTAACAGATCGCCGTGTATACCGAGTTTCTCAAGTTTAATTAATAATATAGAATGATTTACCCTGTCAAATGCTTTTGAGAAATCTGTATATATAACATCAGTTTGTATCCGATTGTTCATGTTATCCAGGATTTCGTTAGTGAATTGACTTAAGTTCGTGACTACAGATCGCTTACTCATGAAGCCGTGCTGATACGGAGAAAGCGAATTGCAAATGGCGGGATAAATCTGATCGTATATATTTTTTTCGAAAACTTTACTGAACACCGGAAGGATTGAGATGGGCCTATTTATTTATTTATTTATTTATTTATTTATTTGTAACGAAACAGATAGTAGGTGGTACATTTCATTAATAACATAGTGCCTTACATAATATGCTCTAACCTACTATCCTATAATATTGTTACAATGCATCCGTTAATAAGGCTCTAATCTAGATATTATATGTATATATACATATACATATACATGCATATACATATACATATATACATACACATATACACATACATATACACATACATACATAAATATATACACACATATCCACATATACATATACATACACACACATACACATATACATATACACACACATACATATCTACATATATTTTTATTTTTCCATATTATATATATTTTTATTTTTACATTACACTAATGTTTAATGCGATATGTTATTATTTAAGCCACTTTTATGTATTGGTACAATAAAGGCTTCTTTCCAACGAGAGGGAAATGTACCTTCATCCAGGGAACGGCGGAATAACAAGGCGAGTGGATGAGCTAATTGGCTTGCACAGTTTATAATATAGGTGGGAGGAATTCCATCACTTCCAGATCCTTTATTCTTGTCTAGCTTGCTTAAATACTTGCCGATAAGTCCCTTATCGATGGCAATTTTGGATATACTACTTGTACTGCTAGGGTGCTCTTCAGGGGAGTCAGGAGCCGGAACAGCGTCCAGTCGTGTGCCCTTGTCAAACACCGATTTGAAGTACTTAGAGAAAGCTTCGCAGATTTCATGGCCCCCATCAATGTTAAGGTCCTCGTAAATCATGCGCTGAGGTAGCACGTGGTGACGACGGATACTTTTGACATATGACCAAATTTCCTTTGGGTTGTCCCTTATAGATGTTTCGCAACGGCTAATATATTGCTGGAAGCAATCATCTCTCATTGCTTTTTGCCGGGCGCGGAGCAGAGAAAATGATTCGTAGTCTCGGGGGTTGCCATATTGACGCCACTTTCTGTGGTATTTTGATTTTTCTTTAATGAGTTTAATGAGGGATGCAGTAAACCATTTGGGATACGAGGAATTCTTACTTCTGCCTTTCGGAACGTAAAGATCAATTGTTTTTTTTTAATATTCCATAGAAATTTTCGACTGCAACATTTATATCGCAGCTGTGAAGCAGGCAGTTCCAGTTGGTTACGGAGAGAAATTCATTAATTTTATGATAGTCTGCCTTACTATAAAATAGGACTTCTCTTGGGAGCTCTTTCAGTGCCTGAGATTTTTCAAATGGCATGACAATGGCAAGCGATGGGTGATGAGAAATTTCTCGACTTAAGGGTTGCGAGCAGTGAAGAACATCGAGTGATATATTTGCCAAGACTAGATCTAGAAAACGTCCATTGGAGTTTGCAATGCCATTGTATTGAGTTAGACCTGCGAACATGATGTCATCGACAAAGGCTGAAGAAGTGGTGTCGAGAGAGCAAGCTGGGTCAGATAGTAATGAGATAGCTTGGTCGCCATCGTCTGTTGGAGACCAGACTATTTTGGGCAGGTTAAAGTCACCCATCACAATGAAATTGTCCATTGGGAGCTGGTCGCGTAAAGCACAAAGTGACTCACCAAAATCTTTAAGCAAAGATGATTGTGTGTTACTACCTGGCACGTCGCCAGGAATGTATAATACAGCGAGATGGGTATCTATACGAGGTTGTATGCCCTTACCCGGAATTGTTACCCAGATACACTCGATTCCAGCTATGGTCCACTCGGTGCGTCTAAAAGTGCACAAAGAACGGCGAGCAGCAAGGAAAACCCCACCTCCATATAGCCTGTTGCCGCCAGTAGAGGCGTCTCGATCAAATCGGTGGAGGTCGTACCTTGCATCCACCAACTCCGCATCAAAGAAACCGTCTGTTAGCCATGTTTCGCTGATGGCCAAGATATCGTATTCATTCGTCAGGACATTGTGTCGAAATTCGTCCGTTTTTGTGCGCAGTCCCTGCACATTTTGATAATAAATGGTTATATTATCGAATGTCGTTATGGAACCAGACTAGACTAAAAATTAATATTATATTAAAGAATCTGAAATGTCTCTCAAACGCATAAACAAATAGTTTACATGAATATATACGGCTTATAAAAGCTATATATACTATATATACTACTTATAAAAGCGAATATATACTACTTATAAAAGAATTAGAAAGACTTTAGAATCTATACAGAATCTATAAGATAAATATTTGACTTCTGTAAATTTGATGATGTAGCCTCGTTTTGTCTGCAGTGGTTTCATATTTAGGACCGCATACACATGCTAATATACTCTCCATGTTCTATAATGTACTAAGTACATAATATCTTGCTCAATCGGGTGCATGTATAAACGCGCGTATTATTGATAATGCCCCTTTCGCACCCAATGCTTCCATTATTTAACAAAAAATAGTGATTTAAGATTATTTCCTCTTGTAGAACCCCGTCCTAAAAAAGTTAGTGATCATCAAAGTTATCATCACACTATCGAAGCTGTTGACACACTAAACCGAAAAATTTTACTTACTTTGCTGACAATCTGTAAGAAAATAGCAATGAATGTCAAATAAAATATCGTCGCGGTGGACCACACGGTCATAATTACGAAGATGATTTGCAGATTGAAAAAGATACGGGAAATTGATTCAAACGATATTTATTATGCTATTGCATCTATAACTGTAATTTTATGCTATTTATTATACAACTAGCTGCGCCCCGCGGTTTCACCCGCGTGGTGATGGAAAATTGTGACAATGATGATAGAAAACTATATATCTTAATAAATTATAGCCTGAGTGTTATTCTGATGTGTAAGCTATATTATTGTAAAGTTTCATCAAAATACATTCAGTAGTTTTTGCGTGAAAGAGTAACAAACATCCATACATACATTCTTACAAACTTTCGCGTTTATAATAGTACTAGCTGCGCTCCGCAGTTTTACTTGCGTGGTGATGGAAAATTGTGATAATACTACTAATAGAAACATATATAATTATACATTATATAGTGTAACTCCAACGGTTTTTGCGGTGCACGCCAGAATAGCTAGCAGATTTTTTTCCTACTTACTTGACACTTATAGTTATATTTTAGATAATTCACACTATATTTTTATAAATTATAGCCTATGTGTAAGCCTTTGTGTAAGCTTCTGATGTGTAAGCTATATTATTGTAAGGTTTCATCAAAATCCATTCAGTAGTTTTTGCGTGAAAGAGTAACAAAAATCCATACATACATTCTTACAAACTTTCGCGTTTATAATAGTAGTAGGATTATAATATTAATTTTATAATTAATACCATACCTAATTTAATTTTATAATTAATACCATACGCAATTAACATGAAATACCAACAAGCGGACAGAAAATTTACGGTCATATAGAAAGGATAAAGCCTACAGCAAAGTGCAGCATCTAAATCCCTATATGTAGGAGTGACCCTCGACCGTTCTCTAACTAATACAGCCCAATGCCATAATACATAAGACAAGGTGGGTTTAAGAAATAGCATCGTCGGGAAACTAAAAGTATATGGGGATCCAACCCATCTCCACTTAGAACCTCATCTCTGGGCCTATTCATCTCCGCAGCGGAATATGCCGCTTCAATGTGGAGTGGATTAACGCACTCAAAAATGATCGACACTGCTGTAAACGATGCTACGAGAATTGTCTTCGGCTGCCTAAAACCCACACCAGTAGAAAATCTTTATCCGCTCGGCGGCATCGATCCCCCTGCAACACATCGTGATGTACTGGCTGATTCTAAACGCCTAGAAGTGATAGACGCCCCGAGACACCCACTGCATGGGCGAGTCACCCTTTGCATGGTTGAAAATGTCGATAATTGTTATTTTTCACCATTTCCTTTCGTCGTTATTAAATTCCAATATGGCATTTCTATTACACGGCGATGATAAGCTTTATTTTACCCTCCGGCTTAAGGAGGTGCGACCTTAATAAAAGTACCAAGTCACGCCTCTTACTGAAGACCTCTTTGTGTAAAAATGTAAGCAAATGGCTATCATTATTTCTTTATCCGCCGTCGTTAGTGAATGTACTGAAAAAGTGAGGAATTTCAGCTGCCGAGTATTCTACCTGGAGTTTCGGGAGATAAAAAATAGTGACTAAAAGGAAAGAAGGGAAAGGAAGGACAAGAAAAGGCGAAATCGCTGGCACATATAAATTAAAAGATGCACGACTATTTAACGAATATTTCCGACAGTAAATATGTATGTATTATAATAATAATGTTTTAATTCTGACTCTATCTCTTGAACATTAATGAATATATTAACTCTAGAAGGTGTTAATTTATAAGGACAAAATGCTTGTTGTTGTTAAGCATTTGTATAAATTTCGTTAGAAAGCCTTTCTCATGGCCAAATAAATCTTTAAAAGTATTCATATTATATATTATACATATAACGTTGATGAAGAAATAGACATATAAAATACTTAACTTTACAGACAAAGTTAACTTTGTCACTTTAGAAAGAGAATTTCGCTGAGCTTTTTATGATACAGATAGCTAACAGTTCTCGATTTGTATATTATATAGTTGCCAATTGTAATTATAATAACCACATCACGGAATAAAAGTGCCCTTTTCGATGAAAAATAGTCACGAAAATCCGTCAACACAAAACCCGGTATTATTACTTGCCCCAGTTGCCTAGGTTTGTACAATATTGGAGGCGATATCTAAATGACCTACTTTAACGTTCATGTTTTTATTACATTTGCCAGGCTTCTATCAATAAAATAACTTTCCTAGGACCATCATATTTTATTACGTTTACTAACATTTTGTAGCCGCGCTCAATTTTAACGTGTCAGTGGCACACAATTTTTTCTTTAAAATTTCAGCTCACAGTATACGCAGTACACGAAAATTGTAATACATCAATGTAAGCTAAGGTTGACTGTACAAAACACAGATAGCGAATGGTTTCGTGCAGCTTGGGCCACAAGATACACGGTGTTCTCGGATCGGCTCCTATTTAGAAGCCTCCTCGTGCGGAAGGCTACCCCGGGTAAGACTCTCGCGTCTCAGGCCTCAAAGCTGGTGGACCAGTTTCTCTTGGCGGGATTGCATCCCGGCGCTACTGGACGGCGCACCGTTCGGCGACGCCAATCGGTTGTGCATTCTGACTAATTGCTGAAGGAGTCTGGAGACTATGGAAATATACTGTCTCCTAAGCAGCGAGGTTGGATGTTGACCTGTTGTCATGCCACTCTTGAAATGACCTTGGGGCACTCGATTCCGTGGGGCACTACAGGTAAAGAACGCCCAGGTCCGCGATAAATTCAAATTGAATTACCGTTGTAATAAAACAGGTAGAGGCCGCGTAAGCGACTTCGGACCGTAACCAGTCGGGAGGATGGAGGTATCCTGAAGATTAACCCCAGACTATATCCAACCAAAACTGGTAGTTAGGGGGCGAGGCTGCCCGTTTGTACCTTTCCCGGTGCCTCGCCGTAGGGCGTTGGTCTCTAGCGGGCTATTGGCGAGCTAGACTCTAAATTGTCTCTAAGTCTTCAACGCTCATCCCACGGCTGAAAGAACGACCACATATCGTTATACTAGCCCGGAGTGACAGGTTCGCCCGTTGTAGTCGACACCGCCCTACTGTACAAAATACAACATTGGTAGCGAACGGTTTCGTGCAGCTTGAGCCGTAAGACCCATTGTGTTTTCGGATCGGTCCAACTTACGATTCAGCTCCTATTCTGTAGCTTCCTCGTGTGGAAGACTACCCCGGGTAGGACTCTTGGCTCTGACGCCTCTCGGCTGGTGGATCGGTTTCCCCCGGGAAATTGCCTCCCGGCGCTACTGGACAGTATGCGCACCGTGCGGCGACAGACAAACGGTATGTGCACTCTGACTAATAAAATGAAGGGGTCGGGAGATTTTGGAGATATACTATTTCCTAAGCAGAAGGGGTGGATGTTGATTGTTGAGATGTCGTCAACTACTCTTGAAATGACCAATTGGCTACTTAATCTTGAATTCAGAGCCTGGCAAAAGATGAATCTGAAATCTCAATCTGAATCACCGCAAGTAGAGGTCGCGTAAGCGACTTTGAGCTCGTAACCAGTCGGGAGGTTGGAGTTACCCTGATGGTTAATCCTAGACGGAGATACACTTCCAATACTGTCAGGGTGTGAGGTCTGTCATCTCAGGAAGTTTTAACGATAACGTTCCTTCTATCTCCCGTGAGATAGAGACGAAATACAAATTTATCGTCTAGCTAAGCTGACATGCCCGTCAGAGGCCAACGCCTTATGGTAAGGCACCGGGAAAGGTAACCAGCGGGCAGCCTCGCCCCCTGCCTACAAGTTTTGGAAGGATATCTCCATCTGGAAACCTAAAGGACACACCGGTTGAAAACCACTGGTTTAGATGTACGGCCGCTCTGTGGCTTCTTTCAGTGCGGCCACAGAGCCCTATCGATTACCAATCTCCGTCTCTCGATGTTTGCCCACCCTGAAATGCGAACGGATCTTATCAGCGGCGGATCCATTTTCGCCGTCGCGCCGCGAAAAGCGGGAATAATTTATAATCCGTGAGAGGGGTGTAGAAGAGACCGGTCCATTTGATAAATGATCGTTTTTTTATCTCGCGGGCGTGGAAGCGAGTCTGCATTTATCGAGCCTTGGCCAGTCTCAGGACGCCGCAATAGAGGTGCTCTCAACCTTGCGAGCGAATCTTATGGGGCTACGCTTGCCTTTTTTAAAATATCTAATATATTTAGTACATATATATATATATATATATATATATATATATATATATATATATATATATATATATATATATATATATATATATATATATATATATATATATATATATATATATATATATATATATATATATATATATATATATATATATATATATTATATATATATATATATATATATATATATATATATATATATATATATATATATATATAATATATATATATATATATATATATATATATATATA